>JABCKO010000003.1:0-182910 GCA_018855915.1 Tephrocybe sp. NHM501043
AGGATGGGGCACCTACGAGAGTACCTACCTTGGCGCTAAATTTAGTACTTTGCTGATCATCGCGATCATCGACCCGGACAACTGCTTATTCCGTTCTGTTTCGCGGTCGCACCTTTCCGTTATTCGCCAGATAATTCTTGTCCTATGCGCTCTTGGGTTTTTCTTGGCCCAGTGTATCATCGCCCCTTTCCTTGACCCAGTCAATAATGCTAGTGAATGGACTTCGAGGCTCAACTATGTCATGACATCCATCGTCGCACTGGTCGTCGCACTAAATATACCCTCTGGATATATCTTCAGCACCTACATATTATATACGTGAGTTGCTGTCGTCCCATTTGGTTCGCGATCTCATTCGAGTCCACAGTATTTACATAATAACTTATGGACTCAGTTTCTGTGAGCCAAAAAATCTTTTTTTGATAGAAACCGTCATGTAGTGTGATTTGTGGTAGATTTTACTATCATTAATTTGGGCCCTGTCCAACGCCTGTTAAAACGTGAGTACTTACATATTTTTCGCAAAAACACTCAAGGCACTGACCTAGGTTCCACACACAGGTTTCACGCGCCGTGTCGATTTCAGTATGTACTCCATTACAGTCTACGTCTGTCGTTTAGATTTTGAGTTTGACTAGGCGTCGATATATTTTCCCCAAGGTAGAGCTTGATTATGTTCTTTCGTCGTTAACATACTAAGTACAATACGTTCATTCAGGCTAGATATTTCGTCAAGCTCTCCTCATACGAGGCGGCGCATTTGGCAAGAATCTATCACAACCCTCCTACTTACAACTCCAGATTGCGCAATACCCAACGGCCAGGCCATGGCTTATGCACAAGCAAAAGATTCAGAATACCCTCCTTATCTACTGAACTTCTGCGGCACCCCAGGAGAGCGCCATGTTGAGAACTTGAAAGTGGGTTTGATTTCCATTATTATATTTGCTGAGTCTGATTGCAATTAGATTTTACGTGAAATTGGCGCTGTGGCATACAGGAAAGCTGCTGCTCTGCTGTCGGGATCTGATCGCACTTGGTATCGGCGACTAGAGTCTGAAATATATAACCGCTTTGTGGGCCCAGACTGCTATTGGAAGGACCCAAAATCCGCGGGAATCCCTGGCTGCAAAAATTATTTCGGCAATGCATGGTGGATTCCTTTTCCACCGACACTGGTAAGCGAAAGCTACTCTCTTTGACGCCATAGCTTACACGCGAAAGAGAACAGGTCCTGCGATATGATAACGGTCCCCTTGCAATACTTTCTGAGCTGTCGGCTCTTGAAGCGTATATTTCACAAAACTCAAACGTTGACATACAACGCAGACGCCTTGTACGTCTGTCAATCAGAGCTCTCGAAGGCAGAGTTGTCTTGTGGCCACACGACTACATTAAGGTATGTGTGACGATCATTACGATTTCGCCTTATTTCGATGCTTACTTGGACGAGGCAGCCGATAGGAACAAGTGCCAACTGGTTTGGGAAAACCCAATACGAGGCGAAGAAACCAATCGCTTATCGCTCCTGCGTTTTGAGAATCAAACGCAAAGGCCATTTGCTATGGAACGGGCTGCAATTAGGAAGCGGTTTCATCGTGGAACTCCAATATACTAAGAAGCTTTCACTCCCAGGAGAAGTGATTGGTCTTAACGATGATTACGACCTTACTCCACCTCTTGCACGTTTCTTTGAACTTAATCGTAACCTCATTGAGGACTGGTCACCACACGTCGAAGAGGTCTTGGGGGATTATCGCCGCCACAATAGAAAGGTTGGTCGATGGAAGAGCTATGTACTTGCATATCGATTTCTATCAGATGTATACGATCATCCACATGACCCTGCCACCCTCACAAGGCATACTTTAGAGTTGGGACGCGATCATCGAGTGCAAAGCCTAGTCAGCAACTTCGAAGAAAAGCTTACTCCAGCTTATCAGCGATGGCTCTTCGTGTCACAGTCCGAAACTAGGACGTGGTGGTATCTCTTTTGGGTTAGTTAGATCTCAGGCTCCTGAAATCATCTTGGGCCCTGACATAAATTTAGGATGATTTGTGGAGAAGAAACTATACAACGACCCCAGGTCTTCAGCGACATGCAGTCGATTTCAATCCTCATTATTCCACATCTCTTCCATATACCCCACTCCCTCGACCTGCACTGGAAACCTTTCTGGCACAGAGAGGACTGTTATCTAGAACTGGGAATTGGACCACATTATTTACGCCAGGATTTCTAAATAAGATTTATCTGCGTTTGAACGACATTGTGTTTCGATCTTCAAGCAAAGTGAGTAATTTCAAGTTGTCCTTGTCTGTCGGCATCATATGTAACTTGGGTCGTAGGAGATCAAATTCCATATTGGCAAGGGTAGCACAGAGCGGGATATGATGGAGGTCGACCTAGAAACTCGTATCGGACAGGCATCTTCCATTGGAACAGGTGCTGGAACAGACCATGATGATTCTTGGATTCGTACTCGACCACAGTACCGATGGGAAGGCATTCTTACCGACTCACCATCTCCAGGAAATAGGAGGGGGAAGTGGCTGTCTAAGCTGAGTGCATGGCTGGGATTGACACCTACTTGGAGGTCTGGAATCCCAACAGATGAGCTTTTGCTCGACGTGAGGCAGGACAACGGACGATATGTCCTTCTAAATTCCGAATATCTTTTACCATGCGATACAGGGGAGAATGTCACTACAACAACTACTATCTAACGGCGAATTATCTTGCGCGTGAATTCAGTTTGTGTCTGAGTTCTGACCCATCCAACTTGATCAAGTTATTATACCACTTGTAGTCTGGTGTAATAGTGTAGCTACGGCAGAGGATCATGGGGGTGCTCTGAGAGTGCCTTCTCTTCTACCTCGCTATATGTAAGTATGTGTTTATGTTCTGTTAACGTCTAAGTCCGAGTGTCCGAGGGGCTTACATCTGCTACCTAAATCTCGTCACTGCCCAGAGGCCAGCGGCCCCAGCTGCACTTCCGTCCACAGCGATCTCATACATAACTGCTAATATGCACATGGACAAGATGGCTGGTACATGATATATCCAATGTCAATAGCATAGCTTCTTCTAATCCTTTCTTCAATTCTCGGAGTGGCGCACACCCGCAAGACTGCCAGTTGACGACAGCCCTGGGGCGCCCGCAAGTGAATTTGTTGACTTTGTTTATTTGGTTGTGCTTTTTTTACAAACTCTTGAAACCTGCAAAGTTGAATACATCGAAAATGCCTCGCCGCCCCCGCCCCATATCGAGACTGAATAAGGTCTCCAATGGGACTTCTGACACAACTAGGCTAACGCTGAGTGCCAAGTCACGCAAGAGACCGCCTCCAGAAAACGATGACAGCTATGAGGATGACGAACAATCTTACTTTGTAACTGGCTCACCCGAATTCGACCCTGAGGCAGACTCCTCGCATGAATCTGACAACGAATCTCAGGACTTGGATGCACCTCGAGTTGCACAATGGGTTGACGAAGAAGAATTAGAGCTGGAAGACGACCCGAAGGCTGGGCCATCAGATCTTGTGCGTCCCTTGTTGGTTTTCACATACACTAATTATTTCACTTATTTCACTCTAGAACAGCCTAAAAAATGGTACGGGGGTTCCCTATTCTATGCGCTGGAGGATGTACAGTGTAGTTATTATTATACAGACCTATCCAGCCTGCCCCTTGGAGCGCTTCGAAAGGCCCAAAGCATGTTAGCTCAAGCCGAGGTTGGTATGGAGTCAGAAGACAGCGAGGAAGAAGAAGAGGAAGAAGCGCCTGAACAGGAATTTGCGTCCATGTCAGAGAAGGGAAAGAAGGCAGAAAAGGTAGAATGGAGTCTAAAGCCAAGGAAAGAAATAGCTAAACGGGCAAACAAACACGCGTACGTCTTCATGCTCCTGGCGCTAACTCATTGCTTTATTAAACGGTCTGTAGGCCAATAGAGGTCACCTCCAAACGGCCAGTGACACGGAAAAGAACAGTTATTGAAGTCAAAACGGTGGTGAGTGCGAAACAACTGTATTGATCGTATTTCATCAGTGACGTCTTCCTCAGCAGGAGCGAGATCCTCGCTTCTTGGCTCTTGCAGGCGAGTTTTCTGCAGAAAGATTTCAGCGTGGATACGCATTCTTGTCAGATTCACACAAGAGAGAGTTGGAAACACTAAGAGAAAATCTCAAACGTGCGCGCAAATTGCTTGCGTCTTCACCTCGGGATACCTACGAGGAGCGCGCCAATGAGGTGCAGAGGTTGGAGCAGGCAGTGAAACGTGCAGAGAGCCAGGTTAACAGGGACAAACGGGACAAGATCGAACAGGATGCGCTCATCAAAGTGAGAACCGAAGAGCGAGAAAAGAGGAAACAAGGCAAGGGTGAATGGCACATGAAAGAATGTAAGTTTGCGGGTCTTCTCTGTGCTTTCAAGATCGATCCTGATCATGTGCAGCAAACAAACGAGAGTTGCTGATGAAAGCACGGTACGAGGCACTCGCTGCTGAAGGAGGAAAGCGGGCGGTGAAGAAGGTGATTGAGAAGAAACAGAAGAAGATTGGACAGAAGGAGAAAAAGTCGCGACCATTTGTAAAAGAGGGAGCCAAACGACGGAAAGTCGTGTAAATATAGAGTAGCACGTGATTATGAAAATGACAGGCTTTCGATTGTTCTCGACTCTTTCCTCGTTCTGCTGCATGCATCGCTGAATTACCTTCACAACTCCTGGCGTCGTTGATGTCGTTGATGTCGTTGCCGTCGCCATGAACGATGACAACACTCCTCCCGATACCGACATATACAGGGGTGACCCTCTTTCTCGATCGTTCAGTCAATACTCCACTAGGAGTGCAGCATCGTCCTCGTCATCGAGTTCCGCTTCCTTCGCAGGAGGTCGTCTTGGAGCAATTGCTGCCGTCGTAGAGATTGCCATTTCCCGCTGGGCTCGTGCAAGGGGTCGGGGGTCGTCTTCAGCCTCTTCCTCTTCCTCTTCATCCTCATCCTCATCCTCCTCATCCTCTTCTCGTTCATCCATCGTCACACTTTCCCGTTCACAGAGGCTTCGTTCTCGAAGGAGGCGCAGCGCCGCCACTATTCACTCCCTTCAGTCTGAGCGCGATTTTGCGGCTCGCATTTCCCTCCTCAAGGCTCGAGAAGAGTCACGACAGGTCCCTCGAAACTTCACCCTTTATTTGCCTCCCACACTCTCTCCGTCAATAGATACCCCTTTCTACGTGACCACAACTTCATCTTTGACGCGCCTTTTGCCCCAGCTCGACACTGCTTTGAAGAAGGCAACCAAGGCTCATAGAAGCCACCAGCGTCAACGAATACCTAAAAATCAGGCCAAACGACCCATGCGGCCTCGAGACTATATGTCCCCTTCTCCCGCAACTTCGCCCTCTCCAACTCCTCCACTTCTTGTCAAGCCCAAGGCGTGGTACTTGGAGGTCGCCTCTCCAACGTGGGAGGACATGCGCACCTTGGGGAAGGCAAGTGTCTATCTTATCGTACATCTATTCTATAAACATCTAAGGTGACATTAAAAGATGCTTCATCTCCATCCATTGACGTTGGAAGATATCTTACAACAAGATCCTCGGGAGAAGTTGGAGTTATTCCCTAAACTTGGTTACTACTTTATATCCTTTCGAGCGATAGAGGCCAGGCCGCGCCACGGCATTGAAAGGAAGGAAGGATTTGAGGCTCTGGATGACTCTGCTTCCGATGCTGGTACTTTTGGAGAGGCTAATGTATACTTGGTTGTCTTCAAAGAAGGAATATGCTCAGTGAGTCTATCGCCCATTCTATTTTGTAGTCTACTTAGTACTCTTGTCATTAGTTCCACTTCACCAACATATCTGGTATGTTTGATTCTTAGCCGGAGAGACCCAAGTTCAAGTTCTATACACACAGAACACACCAATCGTGTGAGAGGTCGTATAAGGCTCCTTCAAGAAGCCATAAATATGTCCTCAGGTGAGTCACATCACCCACCAATTAAGTTATGCATAGTCTCACTATTTAACAGATTGGATTGCCCACGGAATCCTAGATTCAATTGTCGATTCCTTCTTTCCCCTTCTGGAGGAGATCGAACGAGAGGTGGTGGCGATTGAGGATTTAGTCCTGACTGCAGGGAATGGAGCACCGTATCCTGGCGCCCAACAACTTGAGGTCAGCTCCTCAAGGATGCCCCGCGCTTGCGGGGATCGGGGACGAGAATCTTCTGCAGTTGACGAGAAGGATTCGTGGCCACATCTTGAAATCGAGAAACTTTCTACTGCAAATGCGGATGTTAGGTTTCGGTCCCCTCAATTGACCACTTCCCTTGTATATCGACGAATCAAGCGAACGGTCAGCAAACAGTGGCATAAGTTGTGGGCGAAGGATTTTTCTCAGCCAGGTTCAACACAAACTACGTTGGGACGTATGGCGAGGACAAGGAGACTTGTTACGTCTCTGACACGTCTCTTGGCCACCAAGTCGGAGGTCATTACCCAGATTAGGAAGCGGCTGATGACTGTTAATGGCCCTCCTCGGGACGACAACCTCGACATTGCGATGTATATGGGAGATGTACAAGGTACGGGTCCATTGTGTTTACTTGATCCACCAATTAATTTCTTCAGATCATATCCTCACTTTGCAGCACTCTCTTGTTCACTATGAAAGAATCCTCAGCCAATCACATCCCACATACCTCTCGCAGCTCCGCACAGGTGTCGCTTTTACAAAACGTGGGACAGATGTATCTGTCTTCTACCTTACCACTGTCAGCCTGGCAGTAATGTGCATTCAGCCTCTTATTGGTGCGCTATTTCGTCCACACATCCTTACCCTGTGTTAAAGCTATTGCAGGTACAATGTCTATCAACGTAAAAATCCCTGCAAACGATCGCACTCGAGAAGGCACATACCATGTTTTTGGCATAATCATCAGTCTGGCTATTTGCATCCTCTGCGCTTACATCTACATCATCAGGCAGTGGTGGATGCAGGCCAAGGCAAAAACTGGGCAACGAGATACTCTTTAATTATAATTTAAAATTTTCTAATACTCCACAATGAAAATGTTATCACGATCTACCTAACCTACATAAATATAAACTTTACATTATTGGAATTTCGTCGTTACTTCATTAGTGTCGTCACGGGGTCATAAGATCATAAACGGTGGAATGAAGAATCAAAGGTCACGTAGTTGCAATATCTTTCGTGGCGCCCAGTGACAATGCATGATCTGCATTATCTAATGCTTCTTGGACTACAAGGAATGCTAGTCAACCAAATAACACCAATGATATGAAAAGACCTCACCTTTCGCCTGAAAGCGTAATTGCTTACGTTCGAATTCCTGGAAAGTAGCACGGAGTAGTTCCCGTTGAGATTTTATAGTCTCATCAGCGCGTTTTAATTGCTCTGATTCTGAGCGGAGGTGTTCTAGACTCTCCCCAACCTGCTGGTGTAATGCCTCAAGACCCGACATCTGTTCCATATAGGTATTACGTATTTCCTCCCATTTAAGGCCTGGAGAAGATGATGAGCTTCAGAAATTCAAAGATTAGGATGCTTGCGCACCTGAAGCTTGGGCTTCGCGAGCGACAGAGGTATATTTGGTTACTTGAGTCTCCAAATCTGGAGGTTCAGCCCATGATACTCGCTTCGAGGTAGTAGAGCGCTTGATGCAGCTCGGCCGGCGGCGGAGCTGGCTGTTCAACGGTGCAGGACTTTGCTCTATAGGTTTCGGTGGTTCAAGCTCCGAGTCCGACGAAGAGCTGGGAGGCTCGATGTGGGGTGAAATTTTGCTTGGGAGAGAAACAATGATTTGAGGGTCGTCGGATCGGTCGAATCCCGATTCTAAGTCCCGTATTCGGAGCAGGTGGGGAAGTGGAGGAGGCGATGCAACTGTACTTGGGGATGGTACGATGATGGCAGCGGAGGGTTTAGGTCGGGATGGAAGAGAAACTGAATACTCCATTCGCGATGAAGTAGTGGTGGGTTGTGAAGGGTATCTAGGATGCTGGTATAGTTTGTTGGACTCAGCTTTGGGATGTGATGAAGGATTCAATGGCCGGGTACTTGTGCTGCTCTTAAGCTTGTTCGAGTGTTGAGTGCTAGTCTGATTAGCCAGAGTCGCGAGACATTTTGAGCATTTGCAGGGAGTTGACGCCCCCTTCTCATGCCGCTTCTGTTGGGCGCGGGCGTGCTGGTCGAGGAACCATTTTTCCATCTCCTTCAGGCGAAAGTCGGCAGGCGCCACTATGGTTTGAAATGATAGGCCAGTGGGCTCTCCAGAAGGCCGGGAAGAAGAAGGGGCCTTAGCAAGCCTTTGGCACTTGCGTATCATCCTGTCTTTCAGATGACGGATCTCGAGGATGCGTTCCCAGGACAAGGAGGATCCCTTGCGCAGCTCATAGTCCTCAAGCTTGAGCAGTTGTTCATACATCGCTGCAGTACCCGGTGGAAGCAGAACCTGAGAAGAAGGTCAGATATGGTTTGGCTGTTGGAATTTGGACTTGTGAGCACCTTGAGCTGATTCAGGATATCAGTAGTCTGGATATATCTCCAACCTTTTTCTGAGCGCGAGTCATAGGGCTCCAGCTGACCTCTGACTGGGCTACGACGCAGATGGTCGAGGGGGGGAGATCGCTGCATGAGGGGAAGATAGAACAATATGATGCATCCCCGTTGACATGTGCCACTTCAACGATAAACAATGCATTTGTGGAATTGCCATGAATGCTACCCGCCTATAATTATAATCCTCAATCCTCGCAACTCTGCTCGCCGCCAGAATCCACCAGTGACACCACAACAACCTTTCCGGTAGACCAGAATTTGCGTGGGAATCACGGGAATCACATTCAATACTACCCCGCCCTCAAATGTTCCTTCGCCTCTGACGGTCATGTCATCGTCCATTGCTCGTTATGAAGCCTTTATTTTGAAGAACGTTTCGACTATCTCATATCTGGAATCTTCTCTTCGTTCTATTACATGGTTTCTTCCGGGCAGATTCAAGGATGCAGAACTCGCCTCTGAGGCTTGTAAGTACTGTCCTCAACAAGCGTTTTGGTTTCATTGACAATATCCCATTGTCAGTAACCTCACTGCTCAATGTAATGAGCATGTATCACGATGCTTTGCTCGCAAAGATCATACAAACTGACAAAAATTACCGTCCACTCATCCCCGCTTCTCTCCACACTCGTTTCACAAGAGCTTGGTCAGACAAGGACGCCAGATACAAGTGGGCCGCCCGTGTTCTTCAACTGATCAAATTCCTTGAACTTGTCGTGGAAATGGGCTTACGTCGCAATGTCTCTTCAAAAACCAAGTGGAGAGGGGTCGTATTTCTGGAAGCTGTCAAGTCAGACATCTCTCTTATTGTCTGCTATTGCCTCTTTAATTTTGATTGTATTCAGAGCGTCCCTTCGATTTTTTATCTTGAAAATTACACGCAAACCTCTTTTGTCACCCCCGATACCAGAGCGCGACTTCGACCCAGTGTCTCTACCTCCCTCAAATGTGACTTCCTCTCCAACGCTTGCACCGTCCTCCCCTTCTGAGTCTCCTTCTGTCACTCCTGATCATCTCAGGAATAATCACATACCTCTACCCCCGCATGCCTTGATGTCACCTCGATCAGAGACAACAGCAGAGGATTATCTCCTTCCGAAGGCTATGACTACTTCATCCGTCAAGCCTTCATTATCGCTCATCAAGTCTCTTTCTTCGCCGCAAGATTGGGTTTCAGAGTCGATATATATTCTGCGGCCCCTCGTTTATGGTAGATATCTTCTTTGGTCCCAACGGCTGTCCTAACTAACTGACACCCACCTTTCAGCATCCTTACTTGTATCTGGTCGACGGTCAAACCGTCCCCTTGTTGTTGCTCTGGTCATGGAAATCTTCTCACGCAACCTACGCAGGACGCCTCCTCCATCAGCTGCACTTGAACGCACGGAATACGCGAGACGAGATCGAGACATGTTATGGTATTTATTGCGCGGCTCAATATGGCAATCATATACACGGTATGTTCCTTGCCCCTTCCAATATCACTTCTCCTTCACATTTCGACCTCTAGACCCAAAGTAGAGGCCCTCGCAACACACGCATCTCATGCGCCTTTGTTCGGTCTGTTTGGAGCATTCGTTCAAGATTGGATCCCATTGATTGATGAGTACTATTATTGTACGTTCTATTTATTTCCTGGAAGTGACTCAACAACTCACAAAATTCTTTCTTCCATAGATACCGCTCCTTAGCCTTCGATGTATGCCATCTAGTCTTGTTTGAGATGTAATCACAATACATTCTGTTAATTGTCGAGCGAGAATCGGAACCTATTCCCATTGTTCAGTTGCACTCATTCGCACCAAGCCAAATCTGACATCCACGTGCCATGTGATTTGACGGGGAGGCTATGGTACTTACAAGTTACAGGGTCCGCTACTTCTTTCTTCCATCTATCTCTTGGTTTTAGGGTAACAATCGCGACCACCACGATGTCTGACTTCACAGCGAACCTTCTTCCCGATCTGCGCCGCATCGTGACTGGTCATGTCCAAGGAGTAGCTGTGGTAGAGAGCGACAAGAACCTTGTTTCGGAGGTATTTACGAACCATGTCTTCTTCAATTTCCTTTATAATTACCAGGGTATTTTCATAGCCCATGGGTTCTGTTGCAGGAGCTAGGTCAGCTGCCATTTGGGTGACAAGTGACTCCGTGCCAACAAATGATAATAACAACTCGTTCGTCATCTTGTATTACTCCCTTGACAGGTGACTATTCTAACAGAACGGTTTTCTACATTCGAAGTGAGGATGGTGCTGTTCGCTCCATCGATGATCCAGCAAACTTTGGATTAGTTCATCCGAATGGAACAAACTTGAGGTCCACGGAACTCGCTCCAGGAGCTACGACAGCGATGGTCAGTTATGAGAGAATAAGCCCTTGGGTTCTCGTTGGCTGATTTCTTGATTCAACAGCATCGGACTTCTTCCTTGGACTACAATATTCTGGGTAAGGCTTAACCCGGCCAATCAGAACATCAGAATTCAGAATGATACTTGAGTATCTTTTTAGTCCAGGGAGAGCTCATCTTGATCACTGAAGACGGGACGGAGAAGCATCTTAAGAATCCTGGTGACACCGTGGTACAGAAAGGCACCATGCACGCATGGAGAAACCCCAGTAACACCTGGGCCCGGTGGGTAACAGTTCTGATTGCTGCGGAACCTGCAATTGTAGACGGGGAGGCATTGGTACCGGCTTTTCTGCCCGTGGATTCCGCATGAGATGGAATACCTCTTCGATGTAACGGCCCGCGGCCCGAAGATTGTACACTTTCTATTTCGTTGACAGTTGAACTATTCAAACTATGATGGCCTTACTGTAAATTGACAAATAACCCTCCATCTACTAACAGTGAAGCGCCTGTTACATATTTCGCAAGGTCACTGGCCAAAAACACAACAGGGCCTGAGATATCATCCGGTGCTGCCCAGAGATGTGAGATAAGATGGTATAGCCGATTCTTGTAAGGACTTACCACCAAGTCTCTTAAGCACCGTGCGATTTATAGTGTATTCACGCTTCTTCTCGTCAGCGAGGTCCTCCTTGTTGATACTAGTTGCAATGGTGCCCGGGAGTACTGCATTGGCTCGTATGCCGTATTTCCCTAATGCGATTGCGCAACTTTGCATCAGCGACAGGATGCCTGCTTTCGTCGGGGTGTAATGGCTAAGAGGTTAAACTGTCATCATCAACCCAAGTCATGGATGATATTCATATTTACCATTGTAATTCACCTCCTACAAGTGCAGAAATGGAGGAAATTCCAATAATGGATCCACCGGGCGGGGATTGGGTTTTCATGACGTTTGCGACCGCTACTCAAATGCTGCTGTAAATGAATAGATCACGGAAAACGGGAAGCCCTACCCTGCACAACATAGAACGAGCCATCAAGGTTTACTTGACGTGTCCTCTCCCAAGTAGCGTGTGGCATTGTGAGAAATTCGGCGAAAGGGCAGATACCAGCGTTTGATACGAGGACGTCAATCCTACCAAAAGCTTTTGTCCCAGTGTCAACGATCTTTTAAATATAGTCTCGAATGTTTGATAAAATAGAGAGCCGAAATTCCTGACCATGGTCGAAGTTGCAGGGTCACCGATGTCCCCTGCAATAGTCACAACTCGGACCCCACTGTTTTCCACCTCACTCCGAAGTGATTGAATTTCCGATTCTGTTTCGACATCCCCAAGATAGTGCAAAATCAAAGCAGAGGCGCCGTGTTTGACAAAATCAAGAGCACTGACATCATTCAGTAAGTGAAAATCAAATATCGGCACAAGATCTGTTTACCATGCACGTCCTATACCCCTAGAAGAGCCAGTTATACAGACGACCTTATTCGCTACGAGAGCCATTGAGCGATGGTACGAATATCAAGAGAACGTTGAAGAGGATGGGAAGTGTCCGAAGCTTTTGGTGAACCTCAAAACACATGTTATGTCGGTCCGGGCGCGCCGGGCGCAGATTACTCATACCAAAAATCATTCCACTACCCATGACCATCGCTTATTTAAACCAAGATAGTGGTTCGGCCGGAGTGAGAGTAAGGGAACGGTATAAAGGACAGTCTGGGAACGAAGCCCACACCAACCAAACACCCAAGTCACAATGGCAGCGAAAATGTGAGGGTCCATTCTGAGGCAGCAACCGGCCAAGCTAAATCAAGCTCGTTCAGCTACTACGATGCGGATGCCGACCTCAGTCTCTTGAACGATAAGAAGATCGTATTCTTGGGGTAAGCTGTGCTTATAGATCACACGCAAATTCCTGATCGATTATATCGCCCAGATTCGGGAACCAAGGAGCTGCACAGGCGCAGAATCTGAGAGATAGCGGTATTCCCAATGACTCTATCTTAGTCGCCAATCGCGATGATTCATACGCTGCCGATGCGAAGTCGAAAGGCTTCCACGTCGAGCACGATTTCGCCAAGGCTGCCGCAGTTGCTGATGGTAAGTCGGAAGACATAATACATCACAGCAGCTAATGCAGGAAATGCTAGTGCTTTTCCTTTTGATTCCGGACCAAGTTCAACCTCGAGTTTTCAACCAGCAAGTGGCACCATCACTGAAAGGAACAGCAACAATCGTTATCGCCAGTGGATACAACGTCTTCTATAAGCTGCTTAAATTCCAGGGGACACAAGATGTTGTGATGGTAGCACCGAGGTGAGCCTAGCCAACGAAGAGTTGGGGAGATTACTTATGCAGCGGCAGGATGATAGGATCCTCTGTGCGGTCTTTGTACGAGAAGCAGAAGGGCTTCCCTTGCTTTGTTTCCGTCGAACAAGATGGCACAGGAAACGGTTTGTCCATCGCCTTAGCATTATCCCGTGCAATTGGTGCCACTCGGGCTGGCGCGATTGCTTCCTCTGCACGCGAAGAGACGGCAATGGATCTTTTTGCAGGCAGGTTTTCCGCCGCCGTTGGATGCGTAAGAGCTAATTTAGAGGGAGAACAGAACAAGCGCTGTGGCCCAACATCATTATGCTTTTCAGGTCAGATCTACGTCAATGGCATTCTTTGAACGGGAATAACCGTCCATTTATATCAGGGAAGCATTCAGCGTTCTCAAGGAAGCTGGATGTTCCGATGAAGCACTGTGTTACGAGATGTGAGGTTCCTGCGCAGGAATTATCTGCGGTAAAACTTACAATTCAACCAGGTGGATGTCGAAGGAGCCTGCTGAAATTTTCGAACGTGCAGCAGAAGACGGATTTATTCACCAAGTACGTGCTTTTACCCTTCTTAATTGCATAAGACCCTAATAGCTGGATCTGGTTGCCAGCTGAAACATCACTCTTCGGTCTCTCAGTTCGGCCAACTCAGCGGAGCCTTGGCGCTTGACGGCAAAGAAGCTCGAGAACATTTTAAACACGTACTTTACAACCAAGTACGTGCCCACAAGCAGCTCAGCAGTTGTAGTCGAACTGAGTGTGTTTCAGGTGCTCAACGGCAAGTTCTGCGAGGAGTTCAGCAAGATAGAAGATGACCTCGAGAAAGAGGGACCAGAGAATCCTCTCAATGAATTATACCGCAGATCCGAAGAGAGCGAGCTAGGTCAGGCTGAGAAAAGGGTTCGGGCTCGGTTGGCGGGTTTGCTTGCATAGAGGTGTATATTTATTTGTTTTGCTTTATATGGCTATAGCTTCGCATTTGACATCCAAACATGAATCAACTCGATGCTGTTTTGCTTCTGAGAGTCACTACAAAGCCCAACAACAACTCTTGCAGCAACCTCATGTCTTCTACCAATGGCGCAATGGATGTGGACGGCTCACCCAACCGTCGCTCGTATGTTGAAATATTTGCATGTTCAGGTTTCCGCTGAAAACTTATCATTTCACAGGTCACGTAACCTCTCTACTGACACCCATCGTACTAGAAGATCCCATCGGTCAACTTCTAGAGACAGGAAGCGCCGTGACAGGGATTATGACGAGCGGCGTAGGAGGAGTCGCAGCAAGGAAAGGTATCGTGAGAGGGATCGCTCTCGAGACCGGCATCGTGAGAGGGATAGGGACCGAGAGAGGCGTCGCGAAAGAGATGGAGAGCGAGGGCATCGGAGCGAAAGGGCTCACGTTCGAGGCGACAGTCGTCATAGGGATCGTGAGAGGGAAAGGGACCGCGACCGCGAGGGACGCGACAAGGAGGACAGAGACAGGCGACGCAAAAGAGGTGACGATTTCGACGACTCGAATGAACACCGAGAACAAGAAGGCCGCAGTAAAAGAAAGCGACCAGAAGAAGGTTTAGATGACCCTGCGCCTCCCCCTTCTGGTCATCCTCCTCCGCCTCCAAGAGATAGTCCCCGGTCCTCTCGAGGAGATCGTGCGTACGACCACACGTACGGGGAGAGACTTTCACGCCATGCTGGTCCCAGAGACGAGCTCGATGATTCCCGCTTCAAGAATGGGGACTTTGACGATAGTCGACGGCGCACCGTTAGCCCACCGCCCGTCAAGTAAGGAAGGTCTTTCTATAAGTTGTCTGAACTTATTCTGCATTGCAGGAGAGCTTCCCCGGTTTATGAAGCGCCCATCGAAGAACCCTACAATCCTGACGAGCCCAAAGAAGACGATTCAGAAGCACGATCCGTCTTCGTTTCGCAGCTCGCAGCTCGCTTGACCGCCCGGGACCTGGGATATTTCTTCGAAGATAAGCTGGGTGAAAACACGGTAATGGATTCGCGGATTGTGACGGACAGACTCTCACGACGTTCGAAAGGGTGTGTAAAATCTTAATGGAAGCACTAATGCCTAACACTCTTTAACAGCATCGGATATGTAGAATTTCGGTCCATTGATTTGGTAGAGAAAGCCATCGCACTTTCTGGCACAGTCGTGATGGGTTTGCCCATTATGGTACAACTGACAGAGTCTGAGCGGAACAAACTTCATCCAGGAGACGGGTATGCAAGTTTCTTCATTCCAAAGAAATATTTTGACCGAGTGAATTAGCAACCTTAACCTTCCTCCAGGGGTCAGCGCACCACATGGAGCCATGCAGTATGTATAATATATACATGACCATACAAATTATCTGACCAGTTCTACTTCTGCTGCAGATTATATGTTGGATCATTGCATTTCAACCTTACCGAATCCGATATCAAACAGGTCTTTGAGCCCTTTGGCGAACTTGAATTTGTCGACCTTCATAGAGACCCCATGACCGGACGTAGTAAAGGATACGCCTTTGTTCAGTGAGTTCAGCGAGCCTGCCTTGTATTTAGTCTAACTTGTCCGCCCAGATACAAACGAGTTGAAGATGCCAGAATGGCTTTGGAACAGATGGAAGGCTTTGAATTGGCTGGCCGTCAGGTTAGTTGTTATTGACTAAATAACAGTATTCTCTATAGCTTGAATTCTAGCTTCGTGTCAACACAGTCCATGAGAAAGGGACGGCCAAATACACACAGCAAGATTCATTGGATGAGGCTGGCGGTGAGTGAATAGTGTTTGCGCTCAGCTAGTCCTGATTTCGTGCATAGGTGGTAACTTGAACGCTGCGTCTCGTCAAGCGCTGATGCAGAAACTCGCTAGGACTGAACCCGCTTTCTCTTTACCAGAACCCGTGTAAGTGGAGGCCTGCTGACGTGCATGGATTGTTGACTGAAAAATTTTCCAGTGCTCGGCCCAATATTACACAGACAATGCAATCACGCTCGGTTCTACTGAAAAATATGTTTGATCCTGAAGAGTACGTGCTCGGATTTTGCCTTTTAACCAGTTCTTATCATCGTTCATAGGGAAACGGAACGTGATTGGGACACGGATCTTGCTGAGGATGTCAAGGGCGAGTGTGAAGACAAGTATGGACCTGTCGAAGCGATCAAAGTTGAGAAGGAAACTCAGGTATGGATGAACATTGAAGATTACACTCATGTGAAAAGCTGAACTTTGAGTAGGGTGAAATCTACGTGAAATTTAACAGCATCGATACCGCCAAAAAGGCCATCCAAGGACTCAACGGTCGATGGTTTGGTGGCAAACAAGTCTCTGCGGCTTTCATCCCAGACGCAATCATGCAAGCCCATCAGTAGTCAACTGGTTCGCAGCTGTGCAAAAACACAGGAGTATACGCAGTTGCGATCCATTTTCGTTTCTATTATTGCTAAAGACATAAAAACAGATTTCAAATATGTTTGACTTCGTTCTTTCTTATTGTTCAATATCTCAATCCACCATGACGTGCAGATCATCTATCACCGAGCTGGAACAGTCTCACCGGCGAGATGTATAGGCAGGTTCATTGCTGATGCCTTAGGACGTCTTAGCACGTTCCCATGAAATAACCTTTTTCTGCATTAGATACCAAAGAAATAATTGCGTTTGCCCGAGAATTGGACGTCGACTGTTGTTGATTAGTATATCCATCCCCCCATTGTCAATTCTCTGGAGGTATCAATCGTTTATTATGCTCGTTCAAGCCACTAATGGACGATGCAGGGAAAGTAAACGGTCGAGTACTTATTATGACATAGATTTGCGAGCCTGTCATACAAAAGGTATTCTGGCACCATAAGTGAGTGCTTTCGGGTGCCGAAGACGGAGTGCAAACTTAGACTACATATTCCCCTACATATGATATCCCATAATCGTTTTGAACGCTTTTCTGAGCCGTTCTCCCTAAATCTAAGTGTAACTTTTGAGACTGACTGATCACTCAAGTCATGAGAAATGATTCCCGAAAAGGCAATGCTTGCGCTACTGATCTTATAACTAACAAGTTGTAAATCATCTCCTCGTCCTCCCAGTAGTGTATCGTCAACTTCTTCCCATGGATTCAGGAGCCCCACTCGTCGTTGACAATGGTACCGGCGTAAGTGTTCGCTCTTGTCTCACTACCCTTCACAAGTTCTCATTACAGTACCTCCACCCCGCAGTTCGTCAAAGTCGGATACGCAGGCTCCAACTTTCCCGAACATGGTGCGTTCCAGATTGCCCATACCACGCCATTGACCTAATAACTGCCGAAGTATTTCCATCCATTGTGGGACGCCCAATCCTACGCGCAGAAGAGCGTGTTGGGTCCGCTGTGATCAAAGATATTATGATCGGCGACGAGGCAGCGACCAACCGCAATTATCTGCAAGTTACGCAGCCGATGGAGCATGGAATTGTGCGCAACTGGGAGGATATGAAACATTTGTGGGACTATACGTTTGATGAGAAGTTGCGCGTCGATCCGCGTGGTCGTAAGGTCCTGCTCACAGAGCCCCCAATGAACCCACGAGCGAATCGCACGAGAATGTGCCAGGTCATGTTCGAGGAATATGGGTTTGACGGTGTATATGTGGCGATCCAGGCCGTGTTGACACTTTATGCGCAAGGTGCGTTGACTCTGTTATGGCATTATACTGCGCCTAGCTTATTGGCACTGCATGAGCATAGGACTAACGACTGGTGTCGTCGTGGACTCTGGCGACGGTGTCACGCACATTGTACCCGTCTACGATGGCTTTTCTCTTCCCCATCTCACCCGCCGCCTCGATATTGCAGGCCGAGATGTGACGCGCTACCTTATTAAACTGCTTTTAATGCGAGGCTATGCTTTTAATCGTACTGCTGATTTCGAAACCGTCCGCGAGATAAAGGAGAAACTTTGCTACATAAGGTGATGCCTTTCCACTCCCCTTCTGCTGTCATTGGTGGCTTATACATTGTAGCTATGACCTTGATATGGACACCCGTCTTTCGGAGGAGACCACGGTGCTGGTTGAAAACTACACAGTGAGCACCATGCCTTTGTCACTGTGCTTTCTTCGATCATCTTCTCTACCATAGCTTCCTGACGGACGTACCATCAAAGTTGGTTCTGAACGCTTTGAAGCTCCAGAGTGTATGTTTCAGCCACATCTTGTCGATGTTGACCAGCCAGGAGTTGCAGGTATATACTTTCCTGTCAGGTTGTTACGTTCTGGCTGAACAACACGCAGAAATGCTTTTTCAAACGATCCAAGCCGCTGCTGTTGACACTCGTGCAGAACTCTACAAACATATCGTACTGTCTGGTGGGTCCAGTATGTACCCAGGACTGCCAAGCCGCCTCGAGAAAGAGATGAAGCAGCTCTATCTTACCCGTGTACTGAACGGCGACCCATCGCGACTGAATGTAGGCTCACGCTTTGCTGATGTGACATATATTGCTCTCTGACGCCCTCCGTCCTGTTTAGAAATTCAAGATCAAGATTGAGGACCCTCCGCGCCGGAAGCATATGGTGTTCCTTGGTGGTGCCGTTCTTGCCGATATTATGAAAAACAGAGAGGAATTCTGGATATCTCGTGAAGAGTGGTTTGAGCAGGGTGAACGTGCCCTTGCAAAACTCGGGCGATCTGACTGAGCTTACAATAAAGTACACACAATATCTGAATGTATACAGACCCCATATCATGCTGACACATCGAATGGTCTATGCACATACAATCAGTACAGTCAATGTCCATTCGTATTAACAGAAGGCGTTTCGGTACTTTAATAGATATAGCCATGGCTCGGATATCGGATAGTCGGGCCGCTCCGCCTTTTGTACGCCTGCTTTTAAGTAGTCAGGGTGGAAGATGTCGTCTTGCTCACCTACTTCAGCTTTACTTCATCATCATCATGTTACCTCAAACAATGACACCTCATGCTCTCGCTGGGCTGCCCTGCAAAGAGGATCTTCTCAAGGAGTTTCTAAACAGGCCTACCAACTCACTTAGAACACCAGCATTGATCATTGACAGAACGAAGTTCGCGGAGAACTGCGCAGAGATGCACTCCCGATCTCGGGCCTGGGGAGCTAATTTCCGTGCTCATTTGAAAACACACAAGGCAGGAACCATTTATCAGTATAGTATACCCTACGATGCCATATAGCCCGTACAGACTGTAGAAGGGACTAGACTCCAACTTCAATCAACTGTTGACACAACGCAGGCTGTTGTAGTATCGACGCTCATGGAAGCCTGGTCTGTGGTAAAAGCTGGCCTGATTTCTGACTCAACAGTGAAAGATGTGAGGAAAAGAGATTTCGCTGCCTGTTGCACAGTGACTCAGTACTCAGCTTCCAGGTTCTGTATGGGCTTCCAGTCGCCATGAACAAGGTCGCAGATTTATGTGATCTCCGGGACGAAATTTCGAAAGATGGTGGCGTGCTACGCCTCCTTGTCGATCACCCAGATCAGGTCAAGTTCCTAGAACAATTTGAATCCACTCGTGAAGCCCCCATACGGTGGTCGGTGTTTGTCAAGGTTGACGGCGGACAGAGGTGGGATTCCTTGGCTGACTTGCCGTATTGAGGTCAATCTCAACTCAATGCCTTCAGACGTGCTGGTGTTGCCATCGGAACTCCACTCTTCGAAGATCTAATCTCTGCTCTATTCTCGTCGACCGCGATATCCGTATATGGCTTCTACGGGCACGCTGGGAACTCCTATGCCTCCAAGTCTTATCCAGAGGCATCATCTTTCCTATCTGATGAAGTGAAGGCAGTAAATGCTGCGGCCAAGGCGGGACTTGCCGCCTTGACATTATGCCCAAACGGTGTAGCCCATCAACAGCCATTTGTGCTTTCAGTCGGTTCTACTCCAACCGCTCATGCAGCAAATGCTGAGACTAGAGCATTATTATCAACAAATCTCCTCGGTGTTCTGGAGTTGCATGCTGGTTGGCGTCTCTATTCAGGCTGAGGATTGATCGCTTACCATTCAATTTGTAGGGAATTACCCGATGCTTGACCTCCAACAAGAACACACAGGGATGATAAATGAGGGACAAATCGCTCAGAAAGTTATCGCCACAGTTGTCTCGTATTATCCTGGGCGTGATGGGCAGGAGGACGAAGCACTCATCGATGCAGGGGCGCTAGCATTCAGTAAAGATACTGGCCCTTCCGGCGGGTATGGCAATGTCATAGGCAAGGGAAAGGGTTGGCGGGTCGGCAGGATATCCCAGGAGCATGGAATCCTGACCAAGATACCGGGCCAAGTCGTCGATGTCCTGGAGATTGGAAGCCAAGTAGAAGTCATCGGTCAACATGCTTGCCTGATAGCAGCTGTGGGGGTCTTTCAAACTGGTAGAAACTTGAAACTCATGCGATGCTTTAGGGATATCCCTGGTACTACGTCGTCGATAAGAACTTTGAGGATGGTAGACAGGTGGTCGATGTCTGGGTTCCATGGAAGGGTTGGTAGAAGTTGATGCCAATGAAGCAGACGTAGACGTTCTTGTTATAAATGCGGTTCGTTTCCCATGTATACTTTACACATGCTTTATATGCATAGGTAGCCTTGAAGTTTTTGTAAAAGTTGAAGTCCAGATTTCAGAAGGCAAGTGATATAAAGGCACGTGGTAGTGTGGCCAGAACTGTCTGGTCGAACTTCATTCTGCTCCATTGTCTGCCCTCTCCCTCGAAGCTGTGATCAGTATCACAGCTTCAGCCCCTCTCCTAGCATGCATGACGACGCAGAGGCTACGGAGCTCTTAGAAACTTATGGTTGGTGTCTTTGCTGTTACCCAACCTAGACTCCTGAACTGAAGGTTTATTGGCAGACTTTTTGATGAAATACATTATTATCGGTATTATTCTACACGGCCTTCAGTCTGCATTTTCTGAAGCACGCTCCTTAGGTGAAGCGGGCACTGGCAAATCTTGCCTCTTGCATCATTTCACGCACAATTCATGTATGGTTGGTTCATTCATTCTCTCAACCTACTCTCACTTCCTCGAACAGTCAAGGATCACTCACAGCACACGATTGGAGTTGAATTCTCCAGTCGGACTGTCAAGCTCGGAGAAAAGCGAATCAAGTTGCAGGTAGGTGCTTATACTTGGAACCAATAGACTGAAGCTTGAAATCTGGCTGAAGCTCTGGGATACGGCCGGACAGGAAAGGTTCAGGTGCATATCTTGTGTCTGTGAATCATCGGGCCCTTGTATAACGTAGTTCCCACAGGTCAGTAACCAGGAGCTACTACCGCGGCGCAGCAGGTGCAATCCTGGTTTACGATATCACAAAGTACGTCACCACCACCCGAAGACAAGCTATTGCTTATCTACATCTTACAGTCGCGACTCTTTTGCAAATCTATCTCGATGGCTTGCCGACGCCAGAGCTCTAGGGAGCCCACACCTAGTTGCAGTTCTTGTCGGGAACAAATCAGATCGAGAAGAGGATCGAGAGGTTGAATGGGCAGAAGCGAGCAGATGGGCAGCAGAGAACGGTGTGTGTCATAACAATCTTCTGGTAAAATACTCATGTTTGAAATCAGATGTACACTTTCTTGAAGCCTCGTCCTTGACAGGAGACAATGTCGAAGCACCTTTTCTTTTGGCCGCCCGATCTATCCTGCTGTCCATAGAGTCTGGTGCTCTCGATCCTGAAAAGGCTGGGAGCGGGGTCAGCTACGGCGACAGGGCATTGAGAAGAGTGAACTCCTCCAGTCATCTCAGTTTTGGCAGTCTGAGCGCTGGACGACGAAGGGCCACCGTTAAGTTGAAGGTCAAGTCCTGGGTACCAGGCAATACTAAGTGCTGCTAGTACGGCCTCAGCAAGACTGGTGATTTTTTCGATGGCGCAGTGCGAACCCTTTCTCATTCTCACTCCCCCGTTTCCAGGAATTCATCTTAACCCACCTTCACGAACCCCGGTCCTCTCACGGCCTTTCTACTTTCCACGGTTTCACCGTCTTTTGCTTCATACCCATAGTCTACTATACCATGCTCCACTTCATGATTTATGTGAGTGTTATAATCCTCGGTTAGCTTCTGTTTGTTCTCAGCTGTTCTCAGTCCCACATCCTATAGTCACACGCTCGTTCACTCTTTTTCCCGCTTCTGTTAGACCGTTATAGCATCTTCCTAATTTCTCCATGCGCTATTGGATAATGTGTACATACTTAAGTGACAATGGACTCGTTTTTATTTATCTTCGTCATCTCATGGTGCAACACTCCACATGTGCAGGTCAATATTTCCGCTGGTTGCATCCTTTAGGGCCGATCCGGCAAATCTCACCCTCGGCGACGTCACCAGATCTTGACCACAGCTACTATCTACTCTTATGCCCATTGGGCACTCTCGGCTATCTTCTTCTTCTCTTGTGTTCACTTTGGTCACCCCTACCACCCATGTTACCGTCGGTAACAGTTCGGGATTAACGATATGCGTTCGCCAGCGTGAGGTTGGGGCTTTCGCATGGATCGTGGCGATCAAGTGACCCCAAAACGTTCGGAAATTCTATCTAGATGCAACCGTGCAGGCGAACAGGTACTTAAAACTCGAAATGGTTCGCTCATTCGGATTTCTCCCACATCCTCGTCTGCCCAAAGAAGGTTTGTATCTATGGCTGATATTGCTAGACAATGAAGCTCCTATCTGACGGGTGAGTAAGTCTTCAACAATGTGCTCCGAAATCGTTATGTCCTTCAGGTATAGCGTTCAATACTTGCCTCGTACGCTGACAAGCAGCTTAGGAAGGAGTTCTGTCTCTGAGCCTAGCAGTCCACTAACGACAACCACGCTGGCGACAACGACCCTTGCGGAATCAATATCGCTTACCTCCGTGAGTTCAGCCGATGTTGAAGCAGGGCCCACCCATGAGTATTAGTAGTGTACTGATGATAATCACGCAGTCAGATTCTATACCACGCCCCACAAGTTTCTCAAGTTTGATGTCCTCAAGCCCGTCGATTGCAAACTCTACATCCTCAGCTATTGTTGCGACTATCAAAGTGCCTCAAGAGTCTGCCACGTTAGCCTTTTGCCTCGGTGTATAGTATATTGTTGCTAATTAGCTTCTGAATAGCATGTCCGAGCTTTCAACCTCACCGATCAGGGATTTCACGTCTACGTCTGCGCCTGACCAGCCTGTCCCAGAATTGCCGAGTACCACAACTACCGTTGCACATACAACTTCTATCAGTACTCAGGAGGCAGTTCAGACTTCTTCAAGGTCGACTAGTACATCGAAGTCCACACACACTTCACCGCCCGAAACGTCGACAGAAATATCTGTAGAAAATATGACCACAACCTCGAAACAACTTCCAAGGACGACGACGAAGGTGTCAGGTTAGTACAAAGCAAGGTTTTTAATTTGAATTATCTGAATTTGTCTCTAGTGGAAGCCCCAAAACCCACCCTGCCGACTAGTACAAGTACCATCACTGATCAGCCAGAGTCCACATTTTCAAGCCCTGTCCCAATATCAGTGATTGATTCCAACAATGGGCATGTGAGCCTCTCGACCCCAGCAGTGGTGACCGTGCTTAGCACTTCGACTCAACCTGATGGCGGATTTGTCACATATACGCATGTTATTGCGAACCCTACTGCAGTCAGTGATACCCAGGGCGGACAGACAGGGTGGGTCTAGCTAAATGTTCAAAACGTTCATGTGTATAAACTCTTTTTTTTCCAGTTTTCTGGCAAACCGCGGAGCAGTCGCTGGGGTGTTCGTTGTAGTTGGCATATTTGCCTGTACGGTCGGCTTCTGTTTGATCTTCCTCTGTCGTCGACGTCGTCGCAGAAACCGGCAAAAGCGCTGGCTGGCGAGTATACAACGCCAGCGTCCGATTTCGCCTGGCCCTTTCGCGGTTTCTAGTACCCCCCAAATGCGAAGTACTGATGAAAGCTTCCGTGATGAAAATTGGGAGGGACATAAAGAGATTTCCTCGCATGAGCATCTTGACCAGCTTCTCTTCGCCCCAGCAATGATGGGAGGTCGCAATCTCAATCGCTACTCCAATCCTGCCCCAAGCCCAAAGAGAGTCCCCGTGCCAATCATTGATCCTTTCGAGGACTACACCTCTACCACTGGACTCATTGGACACGGGACTGGATACGGGCACACAATCCACGATGATCTTCGAAAGCTGGACAGAGCCTCCATTGCGCAATCAAGCCCTTCTATCTATCCCGCTAGCCTCCCGCCGTCCAGTGAGGATACGGATGCCACTCGATCACCAACTTTGGAGAATTCTCCCATTGATGTGCCTCATCACAAGTCTCCTCATACTGGGGCACCACCCCGTCCTCCGCGGTCGCACCTCCGTCGAAGTTTGACGAAGCCTTTTGAGATGTATCCCATAACGCCTCCTTCGTCTGTCTCCTCGCATACTCCACCACAATCGCCATTCACATCCCTTGCACCAGCTGAGGTTGTGAACAGGCGGACTCTTCTCGATGTAGGTACTCGTGCAGCCTGGTGCATAATCTTCCTGACATTTCTTTGTAGGTTCGGCCGCAGATTCGCCCAACTCAAGAGCTGACACCAAAAAACGAATATTGAACATTGCTTATTATATTAACGCATTGGACGATTGTTTTGTGATAAAATTGTATCATTCACAATAACTTCAACAGCGTTTCAACTGTGCCTTTGACCAGATCATGTATTTTATAAGACGGGATTTTCTGAATAAACACTTGATTATATTTTGACTGTCTATGACAATGCCTTGGCTGCCAACAGTGCTTCTGTGCTCGTGACGAATCCATAACTCTTTCGAAATGTCAGAAACAAGTGTTGGTATAGAAAACTCGAATTACTAACATTCATTGTATTGTGAAGCAAGTTTGAAAGACCACCTTCAGGTGAGGTTGTTGCAGTGGCGTCTTTAACGACGATACAATCATATCCACGAAAATAGGCATCAACGATAGTACCTAATACACACTTTGCAAGTGAACGACTTTATGAACGAAATGCCCAACGCATACGAAATTGCGATGCATACCTGGTCAGCGTTGACACCGCCAAATAATAGCGTGGTAATCCCATTTTCTTTAAGGAATAGATCCAACGGAGTTTGATATCCCCAGAGGCCGCTCATCCTAATGTCCGCGGCCAGAGCGCGTCAACAAAGCGAGTCAAAAAGAATACAGCCGCTATCACCTGTTCTTGTAGATCCAGAAATCAGTGCCCGCCTCCTTTCCCTTCAAATATTCATCCTGCAGTGGCCCATAGAGCTTGGAGTTATGGGTATCTCGCATAAGCAGCCTTCCAAAATCATTTGGCAACGAAGATCCAAACCCTCCACTACCATTCTTTCGAAACCCGCGCACGAGTGCAGGTGGGATCGTCCTCAATTCATAGTCAGTAAGGCCCCAATTCCTGCCATATGCTCAGCGGAGTTACGCATGGTAAAGGTTCACAGCACATACACCCATAATATTGTGATACCTAAAGCCCTCAAATGGGGCACAACTTCTAAAAGACGATCCACGCAAGCCAGACCAGAAGGATGGTCTCGTAAATCTGGATGGAGAAAGTAACTTCGCAACCCATATCGTTAGTCTTTACAGGTATTAGATTGATCTTGTGACAATACAGACTTTTGCATGTCGATTATAACCATCGCGGTTGACCCGGTATCAATCCGGGTGGAGCGTTGACCATCCACGGCGAACTCGGCTTGTCCAAGTCGAAGTTCTGGTGGCGAATTTCCCCCCGCAGTGTCAGAAAGAGGATGTGTGCGCGTCAAATCTATAAGCCCGGAGGGGTACTCGGCCCAGAAACTGCCGTCGTTCCCAAACTGAGTTGGAATGGGGATAAAGGGCTGAAGCCCGTGAGGTGGCATCGCAAACCGACAAGCCTTTAAATGTCTTGAGCTGTGCTCTGAGCGATATAGGAAAAACACTGCAAAGAAATTACTCGCAAATGTAACCTGAGAAAGGCAGTGCACGACTGCGTACACTATAAGCAGCCAGCCATAGACAGCCATGTGCCTTTCGGGTTCAGAAGTCAGGTAGTGGGAGATCTAAGAGGCCAATCATAAACGGCGATTTAAAGTGCGATATACTACCATATGAAGTACCAGTGTCGCGTGTCAGGGTGATGTCCATGCGGTCATGAGAATCTGTACAAGAGGCAGGCATAAAGTCCTTTCCCAGCTGAGGATGATACTTAAGAAAGTCCGATGATAGCAAGACAGTATAAAAAGATATGTGAACTGCGATATAGATGCGGGTGATATGGAAGTGTAGTCCATGCTCAAAATTCTTGGGAAGCTTCGCTCGCTGTTGGAAGATTACGAACCTGCACGTGAGGTGTTATAATGACTTCCTGGACAAACAGAACCTTACTTACTCCGAGGACGGGCCTAGAGTAATCTTCTTCGTCTCTGGGATCTCTCTGTGAAGCACGATCCGTCTCCACATTCATTCGTTTCCGTGAACCCGGATCCAATCTGTCATCCACAACGCCTTCCGCCGAATAAACTGAAGGATCTTCACCCCTAGGTTTTGTCTCTCCCTTGACTGCGTCTGGCAAAATCTTGGCAAGAACGCTAAGGGGCGGACTCCTCCTACCGGCATCTGAAAGGCGGAGCGGATTTCGAGGAGGTGGACTTGGTGGACTTGGTGGGCTTGCTCCAGTGGCAAGTGCAGGCGACGATACGGTTTGACCCTGACGATAGTAGGCAGCAAGAAGAGGTTCATAGCTCCCCGAAGCAGAATGATTGTGAGCATGCTCGCCACTACTGGGAGTTCGGTCTCGGTAGGGACCATTGTAGAAAGCGGACGGAGGTAGGTTGCCACCAGACGCAGCTGGGCCCTCAACAACATAGTCCCGGTAAGGATTAAAGGCGTCAGGATCATCTGGGTGGGGTGAATCCATATAGGCCGATGTTCGTGCGCCACTGGGGGTGGTACTTGCAAGGCCTGAGCTCGTTCGGTGATGCATCTCGATTTCAGGTGATCCAAGCCTAGAACGTCGCGAACCGTTGGCGTTTTCATTGTCATCATCATCGTCGAGAGGCGTTCTATGGAATCCTGCCGCTGCGAGGGTCGCGGAGACGGCAGTATCATGCTCTAACCTTTGAGTTCGACGGCGACGACGAAGAGCGAACAATATCCAAAGAAGGATGGAGGCAGCCGCAAGTCCTACCACCACAAATACGCCAGCCACAGCCCCTGTGTTTTGAAAGAAACTACAAAATTTGAGTCAGAGCAAGCAAGCTACCTAATGGCTATATCAAACGTACGAATTATCTTTGTTGTTAGATTTATTTGGGCTAAGGGTCTGGCTGACGGAAACCTCAGTGATAGTGACAACCTGACCATTGCTGGTGGTCGTTAGGACAGAGGTGATGGTGGTTTGGCTGAAGACGGCATTGGAAGGCGCATCTGTTGGGCGTACGGTTCTGAATTTTCAAGTTAGCGAGAAGTTGACATGACGTAATCAAGCTATATAACACACGTCGTTATCGGTGCGGGCTGTGCAACCGAAGTTGGTTGCGGTGTCGTAGTCGGTGGTGTTGTTGAGCTTGAGGAAGGGGCTGATGAAATTGTTGTTGTCGGAGCAGTTGTTGTTGGTGTCGGCGTTTGACTGGTCGTCGTGAGTCTTGATGTCGAACTGGTCGTTGGCGAAGAAGAAATAGAGGAAGAAGTAGTCGACGATGTTGTTGAAGAGATTGACGAAGTGGTCGAAGTAGAAGACTCAGACGTAGACGTAGTAGTGGACGTCGTCGGCGTCGAGGACGTGCTCGAAGACATGCTTGAAGAAGTTGTCGTTACAGAGCTGGTAAAGGATGAAGATGTACTGAAAAATATGGCTGAAAAGTCAGAATAGAGTGTGTTATTGATTCAGCTTACGATGTGGAGGTGGTGGACATGGTGGAAGAATTAGTTGTCGGCGTCGAAGTGGCCGCCGTGGTGATGGTGGTAGCCGAATTAGACGGGGCCGAAGATGGAGACAACGTTGTCGATGAAAGTGAAGAGGTCGCCGTGGATGCAGCAGACGTCGTCGACATTAGAGAGTCCAGATAATGTGAGGAGAAGACATGCAGAAGTCAGAGTTAAATTCGGCACAGAAAGCGGCCATAAACGCGGGCAGATATGAAACGTAAAAGGTAAGAACGTGGACTTGCCTGGCAACCGATCCAGACAAGCAACTGAAGTTTTGGGTGGACGACGAGCAGGGGGGCCTCGACGCCAACAGTAACGTCCTTCAAGGACCTCCAATGACACCAATTTGTCCCCACAAAACGCGACTTTTATTTTGTCACGTGAACGGTTATTCGCACCCACCCATCAACTTGGACTCGACAGTGGCGCGCGCCGTGCATGCGGCATGTTGGCATCACCGTTCATATAAATGTCAAATATAACAGGCTACTACATGGAAAACCATTCCCTCACACACACACTATACCACAGACAAGCGTAGGGTGCAGAGCCTATTCTACCCGACAACTTTCCCTTGGACGCCCTCCATCGTTATGAACCCGAATATTTCCACTCCAATGAAGGCAACGCCCTCTCTCACGACCACCATTTAAACGAAGATGGCAAATATTCACCTCTTGACTGCTTGCTTTACTCTCTTCCAAGCTAGCTGTCGTCAGGTAAAGCCTCCTTACTCATTCTGCATTTTAACCCACTCACATCATTCAATGCGCAGGAAGCATCGAGAGCATCATACACGCCAGTTATTCGTACAGTCAAGGAACAACCACTACGCACACTGAGCATTATACAGTGTTTAAGGCTTTAGCTTCGCGATAGATCTCAAAAACATTCATAGAAACAGGCCAATCCATTGGTCGTACGGTGCCTACGAGCCTGATCTCATGAGTCTGCCAGGTGGAGGCGCCGTAAGAAAGGAGGAAAGTCACCAGACGGCGAGCTTCAACGTAATGCAATGAAAAGAGTCACCGTCTTTGAACAAGCCGCGGCGGAAATCAGAACCTCGACATTTTCCCATCGTTACTCACTTCTTCATCATTTGGTGGGCGGGTATTGCGTGAGTCCGAAATACCGAAAGAGTTCTTGTACGAAAAGGGTGATTGAATTATCGCATCTTCTTTCAAGCGAGGCTTATTGCCCAGTTCATGTACAGTTGGTATTTGCATGCGCACTGGAAGCAGCTGTCCCATTCGTCCAACCAGTTATAGCGGTATTTATGAGCGTCCTGTTCAGTTCTGACGCGACGAAGATATGTATCTATTTGAGCAGACAATTGGCTATCATGCTTGCTATCAAAGGACATCCGAAATGGCGGTGCTGTACATCCCCAATCTACCCCTTTATCTGGCTGTTGAAGTAGTTCCGCGCGGAGAAGGACGCTGGGAAGTGTGTGGTGCGTACACGCACAAATACATGGTGCTGATAGTCTATAGACGAGCCGGACGGCGACAGCGGAACCCCGTACACGCCGCCAAGAATTATTGATACGGAGAGTGGCCCGATGAGATTGTACGGGCTCCGGGGAGGGACAGTGGTTCCAGCAATGGGAAGGGGTGATCAAGAGAGCGGTGACCACGAGGATACAGTCATACGAGCCGATGAGGCAGGTCGACGAGGGTCCGGTCAATCCACGAGAGGAATTGGATGTCTGGACGGGTATGTCCCAAGAGTGACCTGCATTTATGGCTATAAATAGTCGCTATATTCTCATCATACATAAAAGCCCAGACGACATATATTTTTCTCTTACCCAGCTAATTAACTATGCCATCTCCTATCGCCATCGATTGGAACAAGATCAACCAACCAGAGCCTATCTTTCAGCGCTTCCCCAGTCGCAGGTCCGTCGTCTATGGGACTAAAGGCGTCGTCGCGTCTTCCCAGCCCCTAGCCACCCAAGCTGGCCTGGAAATCCTCAGCAAGGGCGGCAACGCAGGCACGCTCTCTACGATGATCCTGATGCTTTCACTCTCATTACTAACCCAACTTGTCAGCTGACGCTGCCGTCGCTACCTCTGCCGCCCTGAACGTTACTGAGCCCAGCTCTTGTGGTATTGGCGGGTCCGTTGTTCCGAACTGTAATCACGCGTCAAATGTGGGCTGATCTATTTCATCATCATCAAGTGATGCGTTTTGCCTGTTTTATGACGCGAAAACGAAAAAAGTCAGCGCCCTCAATGGCTCGGGACGCTCACCCGAGAGGTTGACTCTCGATTATGCCCGATCGCGGGGACATACTGGCCGCATTCCGCTTACTGACCTCAACTCGGTCACCGTACCAGGTGCACCTTACCTTGGCTGACGTGAAACTAATGTCTGATCCTATTCGTTAAAAACAGGCGCAGCCGCTGCTTGGGTGGATACGATCTCCAAATTCGGCAGCGGTAAACTCTCCGTTGCCGATGTCCTTGAACCTGCCATTAGATTGGCAGAAGATGGGCGAGTTACTTTTGTTTCCCCGTATATCTATCACTCATTTTGTATCAGTGTACCGGTATCAGAAATCCACAGCCATGCGGTTCGTACCATCCTTTGGCTTTGTTCAATGTACTGAATACTTGGTTTTCACAGTGGCAACGGTCTGAGGTACGTGCTGTCTTCACTGGCCCCGATAAGCACACCAAATAATCTACCTTCAGAACCTTATCAAAACTGCCTCTCCCAATGGCGATGAAATGTTGCTTAACGGCAAAGCTCCATTCCCTGGCCAAGTCATTAAACTGCCTAATCTCGCACTTACATTCCGTGAGCTCGCGACTAATGGGAAGGATGGCTTTTATAAAGGACGAGTTGCCCAAGCCATTGTAGATGTCATTCAGAGCGGCGGCGGTGTTATGGACCTGGAAGACCTGGCGAAGCATTCCACTGATTTTGTAGAGCCTATCACCTACACCTATGGAGACGTTACTATTCACGAGGTAAAGTGCCTAATTCTATCTTGATACCAAGTTAAATTGTGATATAGTGCCCTCCGAATGGACAAGGTGAAGCAGCTACCAATTGTTATGGAAATTACTCAAATTTTCTACTTGTGGTAGGGATCACGGCTTTGATTGCTCTTGGAGTGCTCGAGAATCTTCAAGAGCAGGGTATAATCAAACCCCTGAATGAGATGGAACACAATTCACCAGAATATTTGCATACTCTCATCGAAGCTCTACGGTGCATCCAATATTTTTTCTCGGGTCTCTTGAAACGACTGACATGATATTATCAAGCCTCGCGTTCTCTGGTATGTTGGGCACATTCACAATCCAGAGCAAATCTGATGACAAATTAAACAACAACCAGATAGTGAATGGTATGTAACTGACCCTGACGTGGAGCATGTGCCTGTGGCGCAGCTGCTTAGCAAGGTGAGAGTCTCATAGTCATTGCATGATTCTGAGTGTTCTGACCTATAGGGACCAGGAATACCTTGCCCAGCGAGCGAAATTGTTTGACCCAGCAAGGACGAACCCCAACGTCATTCATGTCAGGTTACATGCATATCGTTAAAGGTTCTGAACTCAAATCCGCATGTAGGGGAACCCGGTCAACTCTTCCGACACAGTGTACTTCTCAGGTATTGGGGATACTACGTCTGCGGCCAAACGCCTGATTTGATTTCTTTCTAGTCACAGATCAGTGGGGTAATGCGTGCAGCTACATCCAAAGCAATTATGCAGGTGTGATCTGATTCTAGAGGGTCTTACAGTAAAGGCAATAACAACGTTTTATAGGCTTTGGTACTGGAGGTATGTTTCCAGGCTTGGCGCTCGACTGTCATTCACATTCTAGGAAGCTGTCCCTAAGGGCTGTGGTTTCACTCTCCAGAATCGAGGCTGTGGATTCATATTGGACAAAAAACACCCCAACGCTTTGAAAGTAAGCCAAATGCCCTGGAAAACCTTGTTGTGTTTTGATCATCTGTGCATGTAGGGCGGTAAACGGCCGTACCACACCATTATTCCTGCATTGGTCACCCGTGATGACGAGCTTTTCCTGAGCTACGGTGTCATGGGTGGTTTCATGCAACCTCAGGGCCATGTGCAGGTGTTGCTCAACATTCTTAGAGGGTTCACAGTACAGGCTGCATTGGATGCGCCGCGTTTCTGTATCTCTGCAGGAATGCCGGACGCAGGCTCAGAAGCTGGTAACCCCAATAGCGAAGTGTACATCGAGGAGGGTATCTCAACGGAAATTGTCGCAAAGCTTCGTGGTAAGTCGTTGTGGGGACTAACAAGCTCAAAATTGCCTGATGCCAATCACAGAGATGGGCCACGATGCACGTATGACGAGTGGGTTTGGGCGGGGGACACTGGGACGTGGTCAGGCGATCCAGAAACTCAATGATGCGTCTGGTCGATTGGTGTGGGCAGCAGGCTCTGACCAGCGTGGGGACGGACATGCTGCCGCCCAGATCTAAATGGGGGAAGTACTAAAGATATACTGATCACCATCAAATATACGGACACGTTAGAGTTCCATAAATAATATCTCTTGCTTGGTTAATGATAGTCACCACTGTGAACGACAAAGGCCTCCTCGACACTGCTGTCAGTAGCGAGCAGGACCCTTTGCTTGCCAATGGCGAAAACTCTGAGCCACCACCGCCCTTCTCTGACGTGAATCAGGCTGGCCCTTCTCATCTGAGTATCGGTTCCGCAGCACCTCTTGAGTCACCCCCAGAGTTTGCGCTCTACGATGCAGACTACTTTGAGGCCGGCAATGGGGACATAATATCGCACGACCCACATCTCAACTCAGACGGTAAGGTTAGTTTTATTTCCCAATCTGCGTGCTGACCGCTACCCAGGCGAAGCACTCTACCGTTTCCTGTTGGCACAGGCTGAGAACTTCCCAAAATACCGACTGCACTGCAGAGGCACCCATGTAGAGTACCGGACCCGTTGGGTCACAGAACGCTCAAATGACGGACGTACTACCTCTCGGCGCGAGACGGATTCAGAAACTGTGGTCGACTTTGACTTCTACATTGACGCCATCCCTTCGGTGGTAAAGACCATTCACTGGTCTGTCGGGGACACACAACCAGCCTATCGCGGAAGCATGGTGCGTGAAACAGAGTCTCTCGGTCATACACAGAGAGCGCCTCGTTCCGTGGAGAAACAATACCTCAAGTGGACCGAGGAGCGGACAGCGCGAGGATTTCCTCCTTGGGCGTTGGTCACCGATGGGTGGAGTGAGGAGACGGTTGATGATGGTGTGGCGGCGCTCAAATCCTCCAAGACGTTACGTCAGTGGGCTGACGAGTATTGCGCGAGTCCCAAATATCTCAAAGAGTTTGTATATGACAAGGTACGATCTAGTCGAATACTAGGAGTCTGCCAACTGATACCTGGTCTATATAGGTACTATACGGCTGGAATATACAAAGACTAGAAGGTGTCATACGCGGCTCGATCGCAAGAACCATGTACCAAGGCGACGTTGACGTCGACTTTGAACGTCGTGGTGCAAAGATTTTCATTCGGCCAGACAATAAATTGTCCAGGATGTTATCCAACCAGTGGCTCAAATTCCTGTCCATCATACTATTTATCTTCCCCTTTATCTGGCTTTTCAAACGCTTTCATCCTCGAGGAGGTGGTCGGTGGGAGGTTTGTGGAGGAGCCTATGCCTTGAAACGCTGGGAACCGGATTGCGAGGTTCGTGAGGTAGTTCCCGACGACGAAGATGCATTGCCTGGGTATACAGCACAGGCTAGCAACCGAAAGAGGCTTGTCGGGATCAAGGAGAGGGACTGGTTTAGGAAATGGGAAGGAACAATTTTACGGTCGGTGAGAGGACGTTATCAGTCCTCTACCCCTATATTTGATCCCACTGACTTCATTTATGCTGGTGACCCAGCTTTCCTTGACGATTACCACGACTAAGCTATATGATTCATGTACTTTGTTATTTTGCTCTGGATGGAGTGTCATTTTTACAACTAATTTAAGCGATATCCAAAATGCAATTACAGTAACCAAGAAGGAGTGGGATACAACGAAGGGAAGACAAGCGTAAAGCTGGTGCAAGTGGAATGGTCCATGATACCGACAAAACTCATGCCGATATAGTATCCTGATCCCGTGTGGGCTGGATGCGGAGGTATATGTGTTTGCGTGTGTGATGATGTGAGGTATAATGCATTCCAAAGGTGGGCAGTGGTGTGAGGAGAGTGGTAGTAACAGATAGCAATGGAAAAGTTAGAGCAAGTCGCTATAGAAGGCGATGCTGTGTGCGAGCTGCCCTACGAGTCGTCATATGTGAGTGGGTAGGGGTTCGCGCAAGCGCCTTCTCAATCTCTTGGGACTGAAATTTTTCGAATTCCGATTGTTCCTCGCCTTCCAACAGTGCCAGAGCGGTCTCAAGGTACCAGATGTTCTTCTTGATGAAGTGCACAACGACGGTACCGCCGACGCGCTTCCCCTCGTAGCGTTTTCTCCGCCCTTCCCGGTGGGTCCATGCGTACTCAGGGGTCATTGGACTGCCTGTAAACATTGTTGGGTGAATATGGAGGATGCCTTTTTTTGGAATTTGGTAACATACCCTCACGTATCATTGACATATCACTTCCTTCAACCAGGGCTTCTACACTGTGTCGTATCGAAAGTTCCGGTAGAGGTGGTACATATCGCACCCCGAATGTCGAGACCGTTGAATACGACCAGGCGGCTGGTATGGAAGGGGAAGTGCCGCCAAGGGGAGACGTCAACACCTCGATGAACGTTTTGTCCATGTAACTCATCATGCTGCGTTTGATGCGTGTCGCTTCTGAAGGGTAAAGATACCCATGAGAGTAACTTGAGAATCCGGTCAAATGAGTCGATAATCGAGGAGAAGACAAAGGTCAACGTACACTGTTCCTGACCTAGGGTGATCATAAATCCAACACCTCTCACTTGCCCACCGGACTTCGTTCGACCGTGGATGTAATGTCATCCACTTTGCCGTCTGTTTGTCCTCCGCCCCCCTTGTCACGCCTTTCACTGCTGGATCTTTTGCGGCCCAATCGACCAAGCTCCAACTAAGCGCATAAAGCTCTCCTGCCATAAACTTATGCAATCGATTGGTCACGAGATAGCCCCAGTATACCAAGGGGTCATCAACAACTTGCGGTGCAACTGCCGTATTTAAATGTGGTTCTGACATATCCTGCGCTGCAAGCCCGCCACTGTTCGTAGAAGTGTTAGGAGACGCGGCAGAGGTTTCGGTTGTGCGGAGCATTGTCGGAAATTCTGGAGCTCGTCCGTGATTGGATTTTGGTTTTGTATGGAGCTCAACACGAAGGCGGGCTTCGAGCTCTGCGAGCATCACAAACGAGTCGTCATCAGCCTTGACAACATAATCAGGTCGGACCCAAGATTGTGGTGTACCAGTGGATAGATCCTCCCACGCATACGCGCTGTCGTGTGGTGCCAAAGCGGGTGGAGATGCAGTGTGATTTGAGTACGAAAACAACGGCGGAGAGACGGAGGTGTTGGAGTAGACAGGTGGGACCCAAGCATTGATAGCTGCCCAAGAGAAGAATGTGTGTGTTTTACCACGGTTCATGTTTTCAGTAATGGGAAGAATAATGATATCGTTGAAAGCTATATAAGTGATTGAGAAGCTGGCCATCAGAGAAACGCAGCTACGCACTTTCCATCTCAAGCTTTATCCGTCGCTCCCAGTCCTTTCGAGGCTGTCCAAGTATGAAGCGGACAATAGTCCTCGACGTCCCGACACCGCCATCGCCATCACCTGCACCTTCTCTGCTTCTTGGGTGCGCCGCCCAAGTTGTCCGCACCAACATGCGGCGTTCAAAACTGGAATCGATGGAGAACACTCCGACGAGAACTCCTGCAGGAGAAAGAGAATCGAGACCTGCTGGGGGAAATTGTGGAGGTTTAGTCGATGAAGTGTCGACAGGATGGAAGGGATATTCTGCGGACGAGGAGGGATATGGATCGAAATGGGCAGTGAGATGTGGGTTGGAGCAATATGCTCGCCATGGTAGAGGCTCCTTATCGGGATTGAGGATGTATATTAGCAGAAGAGTAAGGAAAATTGCGAAGACGGAGAGCAAAATGAGGGTGAGGACCTGAATGGCATGATCAAAATGCGCAGCACATTCGAAGGCTCGACTTTGACTCACAATGGTGATGGGCTGGCTTGGGAAGAGTGGGTGGCGAACAAGCCGCCGTGTCCAGCGTTTGAGGAACCTGACGATCCGTCCGTCCCGTCTTCTTCTTCGACGGGACACTGACCACCAGCTGCGGCGGTTTTCTCGCCACCAGAGGTTTCTGTTGCGCAAAAATTCAGAGGGTGGCTCGCTTTCACTATCTGAAGTACATGAAGAGGATGGGTTAGAGGTATAGAACTGGGGTAAAGGAGAAGTGGAGCGTGAGGGCAAGGGTGTTGACGTCGCGGTCGACGAGACGGATGAACGGCCTGACTGGATGTGATGGTGGGGATAGAGAAAGTCAGGGCGTGGTGCACTAGTCGCCGCCGTCGCCACGAGCCGTGTCCTGCCATGGATTCTGTCCGAGTCCGTGCTCGACGTGCTGTCGTAGTCATCCAGCAACGACGGCTGTGGTCTGCGTGCATTGGCGCCCGCTGGACGCAGCATCCCGGCTGCATTGAGAGCCATGTGTGAGTAGTGTGGCCGCTGTCTGCCTCGCTCCTGAGCGTGCCTCGGCGTTGTCTAGAACGTTGCTGACGATGATTAGAGAAGTTGCTCAATGGCAATGGCATCCATCAGTATCAGCATAGCTCACGTGCCCTTCGGAAAATATCGCAATTATCTCGATCTAATATAACCCCTGTCTGTACACCTGTTTCCAGCTCTCTCGACCCTGAGTTGCGTCCCAGAATGCAGCAAGTTTGCTCTGCTTCACTGCCTTTCCCTGCGCTTCTTCCACTTCGAAGTCCTTGACCAGCCTGAAATCTCCTCCAATGTGTGTCTCCAACTTCCCAATGGCCTTATCTCCTTCGTCCCCGTAAACTCCACCAGACAGCTTGACCAGTCGCGCGAGCCAGCTCGCAAGGTGCAGGTCTGCAATCGAAAGTTGATCTCCTGTAAAGTAATTTTCTACGTTATCCACCTATCACACCCCCAACTATGCCACGCACCAAGTGAAAATGGCCCAATAACCTCGCTGTTGACCTTGACTACCACTTCTTTCAGAGAGACTTCCCAGGATTTCCGTGCTTCGGCGTAAAATTGTTCCCTTTGGCGGAGCGCTTCTCCAGTCAACTTTGCATCCGCTTTCTGCCCATTTTCGATCACTGCCAGCAGCACCGCCACTGCCTCCTTCTTCCTTTGCCAGAAATCCTTGGTCTTTAGAGAAACTTGAAGCTTGTCGTTATCCGCGTCAGATATGTACTGATCTAAGGCCTTATGTTTACGTGTCAACACGGGCAGTTTCTCTACCGTTAGCATTTGCAGGGCTGCTTCGTTGCGAGCATTAACGTATGCTAGGTGGTTCGGGTTGCCCCCCTCAGAGTGCAGAGCGTCGATTATAGTCTTGGTCTTCGTATTAAAGGCGATTGTGGCTGGACGCAACGCAGGGGCGGGCGCATGGGAGGTTGTACGGGTGCGTGATGTAGCAGATCGAGATTTGTCAAGGAAATCAATGATAGCCTGAGGGATGGCTACATGAAGTTGATGATAGGAGAAAACAACTGATTAGCTGACCTCAGTTTCTGTGAGAGCCTTGTAACGACTATTCACACCATCTGCTAGGGTATTCTGCATAGGAACAACTAGAGTTGGGAGGGTCGCTATAGGTTCTTTCAGCTTGTGTGAAGTATGATCTTGATGCACTCAATACGAACCCTTTGGATTTAGGCGAAGAAATGTGGGGTCAAAGTTTGCGCCATTGACTGTAGTGGATGAGGGTGCTGTATACCAGTGCAGGGTTGGGAATCTGACCTAGATCAACCTGTTTTCTATCAATCTCGTCGGCACCATAGCCTTTCTCCTCCCTAAGAACTTGTGAGTTATAACATCCATTGGTGACTCGGATCTGACATGATCTGGAGCCAACTCACAACGTCAAAAGAACTGGTGGGCAATGTTAGATCACCAAGTGTGTTGATGAATCGGCTTACCTGCTGCAGACCAGATCGAATTTGGAGCATAGTAGAGGACTGCTTTGGGAATCGTGCTCGCCATTACAGTCAACGTTCAATGGCTGCGTGTTGTTGTGATCAGATTGTATCAGTGCAATGATGATGTCATTACCACATGACCTAGATAACGCCAACACGTGATCATTATCGAAATTGCTGGAACTTGTTCTTGTTGTGTTCTTGACTCTTTGTTCTCCTAATCCACCATGGCCGCTATCAGGTACTTCTGACCCCCCGATCTGCAGGACCTCAAACTAACCCATACTGTTAGACACGAGTTCTACGAGACCGACGAGTTCCTCACTCTCTCAATTTTCGATCGTGGCGCAGATCCCACTCAGGTTGACGTACAATTCGCGAATAGGAAGGTCTGTGCTCCTATGAAGTTGTACTATATTGTGTCGACTCATTTCATTAGATTTCATACACTCATGGTGACAAAGCTCTGGTGCTCGAGCCCTTGAAGGGACAAATCAATCCGGCTGCAAGCACCTTTACCGTTGGGAAGGTCAAAGTCGAGGTCCGTCTCGCCAAAGCCATTCCTGGAAGGTGGGGCGGCCTCTTAGGAGATAGTCCTGATCGTAAGTCGCGTTTGCATCATCATTATTATTCAAGGGTTTCCTTCAGCGCTTATCTCTTGTTTCTTAAGCGCTCGCCAATTCTGCGGCTCCTTCCTCGTCTGACGTTCCTACACGACGTGTGCAATCGAAGAAGAATTGGGAAGGCATTACGACCGAGATTTTGAGCAGCGAAAAGGAGAAGTCTACTGAGGAAGATCCCAATGTTGGCGGGGATAGTACTCTGAACGGCTTCTTCCAGAAGATATTCAAGGATGCCGACGACGATACTAAGCGCGCGATGATGAAGAGCTATTCGGAGAGTGGTGGAACCACACTGAGCACAAACTGGGACGAGGTTAAAAAGGCGCCAGTGGAAGTCAAGCCCCCTCAGGGATCTGAATGGAAGAAGTGGAACTGATCTATCCTCTTTTGTTGCCATTTTTGTGGATTATTGGGATGATGTACATAGCAGATCGTCGAATGTGTGCGAGCATTGTGTGCAATATTGTATTTCTGAAGTTCGATTGCGCGCGATGTTGACAATGATGTACAAACCTGGATGTTGCGTCTTACCATCATCGTCGCTGCGACAAAGACAAATGGCATCGGTCAGAACGCGGGACTTCCATGGCGTCTCCCGCGCGAAATGAAGTATTTTGCGCAGGTGACGACGGCTACTCCTGAAGGGACGACAAACGCCGTGCTTATGGGACGAAACACCTGGGAGAGCATCCCGGAAAAATATCGCCCACTGTCTCGTCGCGTCAATCTTGTCACTAGCCGGAACGTAGATCATGAGCTGTGTGTATTTCTCTCTCTTTCAAATGTTTTACATGCTCATGATGTTATAGCGAATCGTCTCCCGATGCCCCTTCACACCTTCACAACAACCTCGTATCAGCGCTGGAACAATTAAACTCGTTACAACAGTTACACAGGGCATTCGTCATTGGGGGTGCCTCCATGTACTCTGAATCACTTGCTTTGACACCAGGCTCCTCCGCAGTCGTGGACCGAATCCTGCTCACGCGAATCCTTACCGACTTTGACGACTGTGATGTATTTATGGCAGACTTTCTCAAGGAAGGTATCGATGCGGATTTGCCGTGGACTCAGTCTTCACATAGCGAATTAGAAGGTTGGGTAGGATTTAAGGTACCGGAGGGAGAGCAAGAGGAAAGGGGGGTGAAGTACGAGTTCCAAATGTGGACGCGGGCGATCTAGTAAGGCCATGTTGCTGCTCTATTTCCATCTCTCCACGTAGTTCTTCTTCGACCCTTGTGACTTGCAAGTAAATACTCGTGTGTGTAGGTAGGAAGAGACGATCATCCTTGTCGCTGGAATATGCGTCAGATGAAGCAGTGGCGGGTCACTCGCATGGGCGTACCTGTTTATGTTTGGGGTTTTTCGAGCAGACAACATAGACCCTTCCTTTGCGTCTGACAACGTTGCATCCATCGCACATAACCTTAACAGACGAGCGCACTTTCATGCCTCTTGAAAGGTCGGGTGTGCGGGCGAGGGTTGGGACGACATGGTGAGGATGATGTACGGGGTGGGGTGCAGTGACAGCGCGCATGCGTGCCAACAAGGGCCGCCCAGAGGCGAGGAGAGCACGCAGCATTGTGACTTGAACTTGAAGGAGCTCAACTGCTAGGTGCTAAGTTTTTGCGGCATATCACGTGGCCAATTATATCTTCAACAAACCATGCCCCAAGTAACTTGTAACGAGGATAGTCTCCGCGACTGCTGGACAGCCGACCGATCTTCAGATCTCTCTCTATGTCATATAGAAACAACAATGCACCTCGTCTGGGCGGATCTCTTGCAGTCGCCTTGTTTATCGCCACCCTTCTCGCCTTTGTTGTCGAGAGCCAGCTGACCCAGGTACGGGGTGCTTCTCCGAGTCTGATTTTCCTCGTTGAGCGTCAATACAGTATGTACAAACGACCCTAGGGTACAGACAGCCCTTCTTCCTTTTGTGAGACTTCCAGCCTTCTTTACTATGTGCAGTTGCGCTGAGATATATATCACTTACAGCTACGTTGTGCATTCGTCATTCACAATCATCTGTCCTTTGCATGCCCTGTACCTTGTACTATTCTGTGGGCATTCTCTTTCGTCCCTATGGGCCAGCCTCTCTATCACGATCACGGATCAGTTGGCTCCCCAAGGCCCCGCCAAATTCCCTGGCCTTGCCTTTCTCAAATTGGCCCTAGTATGCACAGTCGGCCTCACCCTTCCTGCTCTCCTCTGGTTTGCAGCTATAACCCTTGCATCGTGAGCAATTCCTTGATTCGTTATATATATACATCATACTGATGCCCTACATGCAGTATCAGCGATGTCACCGGTGAGCTACGGACAATCTTCATACTTTCAACAAGGCTACTGACCTCGCTTCCGAAGCCATCTGGAACACGAACGCGTTCTTTGCATACGTTATCACAGTGAAGCTCTTTGGGCTTAAATGGGAGCCGAGACGTCTTCTGGCCGTTCTTCTGGCCACCTTCGGAGTGATCGCAGTAGTGTACGGTGGCAGCACATCGAATGGCAGCGAACAAAGCATTCAGACCAATTTCACCAAACCCTCTGCACCCCTGGTTGGTGACCTGCTGACGCTCATTGCATCGGTCGGTTACGGGCTCTACCAAGTGCTGTACAAGAAATACGCAGCGATTTCGACGAATCCGGATGAGCTCCTGTCCGAGGAGTCGTATGACCATCTTCCGACTGAGGATCCAGCGCCTGCGATGCAGCCCGATTCCCCTCTCATCACCGCCACCTCCTCTGGTACCGCGCACGTCCCCCCATTTGGCCTCTACGCCAACTTCCTGACCTCCGCGATGGGGTTCCTTACATGTATAATCCTGTGGCTGCCCATCCCCTTCCTGCATTACGCGGGTATCGAGCCGTTCCGGCTCCCACCGAATTTGACTGCTGTTTTGGCAATTGCCGGGATCTCCTTGAGTGGTGTTGTGTTTAACGCAGGGTTTATGGCAAGTTATTGATTCATTTCTTCAGTGATTGTTCCTCATCGTGCATGCTGCAGGTCCTTCTTGGCATATGGGGCCCCATTATCACATCTGTTGGCAACCTGCTTACGATTGTCTTGGTGTTCATCTCGGACGTCAGTTGACATTTTATCCCATTCGCAGACAGTGCGCTGATGATATTTTGATATAGATGATGTTTGGCGCGGGACTTGAAAGCGTGACTCTATGGAGTGTCATTGGTTGCAGCGTCATTGTCATTGCGTTCAGCGTTCTGGCGTATGATGTGTTCAGCCGACGGCCATAAGATTGATTTCGGTACCTTGTAGAATTCAACATTCTCTCCCGCCTTTCTTATAGTAGATCTCTATAGTGGCGACCTCACAGGCTAGATATACCCTTACGAAATTCATGTAATCTTGAGCGCCATGTTTCACCTGTCGAGACTGACGAGTGCCATTCGGGTGTGTCGTTAATATATATACCTACTATGTACAGGACGTCGCGAAATGCATTGTATTATTTTTTCAGACCACGAAGCATTATGGGTTACTGTGTTAAATGTTATGATTTTGCTGCGAAAACGATGTCATGTAAGGATAAGGACAGACGAGTCAAGAGGGAGAGAAAGCCGAGCAGCCGTTAGATAGCAACACAAGGAAGTCATGAAATAGAGACCTGATATAGTAATGACGTAAGGACGAAGGAAGCCCGCGTCAGAAGAGAGTAAATATATGATTACAAGTCCAGGGGTCAAAGGAAGCGCCATGGCACGATTGAGAGAGGAAGAAATGTGGGAGGGATTGAAAAGAATAAAATAAGCGGAGAAGCCCGTTCTTCAGCCCTTTGCCCCAGAACATTAGAGGGTGTTGGTTGCGCAATGAGGGATTGGCCCTTCCTATGGGGACCTGTGCTGCTTTCGAAGCAGTGAAAGGGCATAGTCAAGGTTAGAGCGCGTCGAAGGAAGCGCGTTTCCTGTCACGGCTGTTAAGTTGCTGTTTGCATCAGGCTGTACGGCCGTGAGAGGTCAGCAAGCGGATCCGAGATCAGTTGATAGTATGAGCTACACCTTTTCCGTTTCGCTTTAGTCATCTCTTTACGGAGGGCAGCGCCGTCTAGGGGTTTGAGAAGCTCAAATGCGCAGAGCAGGTCTTCTGAGACGCTGTAGGATATGGTTAATGTTGTGAATGTAATTTTGTTGCGTGGTATTTACCTCATGCATGCTCCGTAGTTGTCAAATTCTGGCGAAGTTCAGAGGGAGTGTGATGTGGACAGTAGACAATGACTCACCTCCGCAATAATTAGGTGCGCTGAACACAGTTACCAGAGTCCGGTCATTCCAAAACTCGTATCCATCCTCGACGACCATATGTGCTCTGCATATTAGGTCCATGTCGTAGCGTATGAGGAACTCGTTTATTATGCCCTTGCCGAAGCAGTAGCTGACACCACGCTCATTGTCCTCCCAGTCCAATGCGGTGTCAGAGGGATCTGACCAAAGAAGGTCGTTGAGGAGACCAAAATCGGGGACGTCGGTTGGGCGAGTGATGCGTTTGATGTCGTCCATTGAGTGAAGTGAGGGAGAAAGGCCGCCGTGGACACAAAATATCTTGGAAGCGACGATTGCGGCGATGGGAAGACAGTTGAAGACGTCAATAAAAGTCTTCCAGGTCTTTATGTTACAACGTCGCTTGCATTCATCGTAAAACCCGTATACTGTTGTAGTTGTAAGAGGGGTCAAAAATAGAGGGCCTGAAGGCAACGGAACGGACCTCTGGTTACGTTGGCGCACTCGTGGTTACCGCGGAGGAGGAAAAAGTTCTCTGGATACTTGATCTTGTAGCACAATAGGAGGAGGATTGTTTCGAGGCTCTGCTTGCCACGGTCGACGTAGTCGCCGAGGAAGAGATAATTGGCAGCTGGGGGGAAGCCGCACATCTCGAACAGACGGATGAGGTCCGAGTACTGGCCGTGTACGTCACCGACGATCTTGACGGGGGGAGAGAGCTCGACGAGGGTTGGCTGGCTGAGGAAGACGTCACGGGCAGCGAGACAGATAGCGGTGATTTCGTTGTTCTTGAGACAGAGGTTCTTGGAGACCTTGCCTGTGTATCCGACATCGAGGAGTCGCTGTATCATGTCGTTTACGTCGAACTGCTTGAGCTTCTCCTTTGCAGCGCCGTTGGTGAGAGACTCGGGGTGTGGTGCGGAGCTGTTTGTTGAGCCAGGAGAGAAGGGAGCAGCATTGGAGAGGATGGTCTGTGTTGCTACGGGGATGTCGACGGGCGCAGGCGCAGGAGACGGGGGGTCGGCTGGGTCGAGGGACGGGGACGGGTCGGGGATGGGCGGATAGGGCGAGCCGTGAGCTTGTGTGGGCGGCGGGGACGGGGTGTCGTCGTCGTGGTCGTCATCAGGCTTCTTCTTCTTGGACGGTTGCTGGCCCATGGGATGGGGAGACTGTGCCCGCGACCGCGACAGGCGAGACGTCAATGCCGACAAGAGTGTAGGAGCCAGCTTGTTGTTGCTCTTTGTTTATCTCATCCAACAGAAATGATCAATCATATCATAGCATAGCCGCATACTACATGTCGTGTATCTACTAGAACTTGCCGAATGCCTTCGCCGCCGCCTTGTTCTTCGACACACGCAACACATTGAACCGCACAGTCTTCGACAGGGGTCGGCATTGTCCTACATACGGTCAGCAGTCGCTCAACACCGCCCATGCGATCCCACGCACCGACAGTCACAGTGTCACCAACCTCCACACGGAAGGCAGGCGACAAGTGAGCAGCAAGGTTCTTGTGCCTCTTCTCGTAACGGTCTGCTCCCATGTCAGTCTCTGCACACATCACATCCAACAAGTCCACGTACTGTATTTGGGAATGTAGTGCAGGTAGTCCCGTCGGATGATGATCGTGCGGTTCATTTTTGTCGAAATGACCTTGCCGGTGAGGATGCGGCCACGGATAGAGATTTCACCAGTGAAGGGGCACTTTTTATCTGTCAAGATCCTGCATCAATACCCTTTCCTCAGACCACATATCATGCACACCAATGTAAGTGCCGTTGATGGCCTCAGAGGGAGTCTTGAATCCAAGTCCAACATCCTTGTACCACCGCTTCTCCCTCGTTGTCACCTTCTTGCCGCCTGTCCATCATCCATTCAATTAGCACGATGTCCCTTCATGCATCAGGGCAAACAAACGCACCCCGCGCCTTGGTGTTTTGGAAGATGGGCTGCTTTTGGAAAGCTTTTTCAATCTAAGGATCATACGTTCAGCACACAGTCATCGGGGAGCCCAGTATGCACGCACTTGTTCGGCCATGGTGGTGATCTTGAGGACGTTCGCGACGACGGGGACCTGGGCCGACAGAAACTTTCGCGTATTGACACTTGTTTGGGAGTGTGGGAAAACCACCATCAACTGTATAGTACTATCCGGCATCTCCCGACATAGGAGTTGGTAATTCTAGTTTCGAAACTCTTCTGTTCCTGCTCAAGTTCCCTTTACAATCCATTCATTCACTGATATGCCGTTAATTGAGCAATATGTTGTTGCGATGAGACTTTGAGGACATGCATAATCACGCTGACGTACGAAACACGAGACCATCACACATGAACCGTGCGCGACGCGATGTTGGCTTATGTTTGCAACTCGCGTTCTGTTGGCGCGTGCATTCTGTGTTTCCATGGGTCGACAGCAAACCCTTGGTAAGTCCTCTTGCCACCCGCCAACAGCTCAGCTTCTCTGACCGCCCCATCAGGTAAATTCTTTCCAATGCCACCGTCAGTCAAACCAGCGCTTGGCCAGTCCAGCCTCAAGGAGATGTGGGGTGGCAAGAAAGCTAAGGAGTCCACGGTTGAAGAGAGTTACAATGCGGAAGACAAGATGACCGTGGACGAGAAACCAAAGCGCAAAGGTGCGCGTGGTTCACGCGTTGTTTCGACGTGTCTGACGCTGCGTGACGTATAGTTGACACTAAACGAAAGGAACTACCTATGGCTGCTGAAGGTGAGCTACATTGGGACGCCTGCGAACAACATGCTCACTATCGAATTAGGCAGCGTCAGGTCTAAGAAGAGGAGAATAATAGAGTCAGACGACGAAGATGAGTCTTCAACAAGCGCTAAGCTAGGCAGGTCACGTTTGACTGAATGTTCCATACCTCATGCTCGAACTTCTGCAAACAGCCTCTGAAGAACTCCCCGCTATATCTCCAGCCCCGTTCTCGCCCGTACCTTCTACATCAAAACCGCCCTCCTCGTCGCCCCCGCCACCTTCGCCCAAGCCCCCAGAGTCCCTAAAAACACCAATGTCTCCCAAGTCCCCCAAGAGCAAGTCCAAAGGCAAGAATAAGGCTGTTGACGTAGTTGAACCTCTGCAAGAACTGGTCAAGGAAGCTGTGGAGGCGAGCAGCGCTGACGAAGGTGGAGAGGAGGGTGAGGAGGAGATGGACGCGGTTGACTCTGATGATGAACTTGAAGGCTCTGAGCGACAGGTCGCATCCAAGAGGTATGTCTGCGGCTTCTTTATGCGAGTCAGCTAATGTAGTTAACCGCTGCCTGTAGTGCTGAAGCAGCACTTGCGAAGACAGATGATGTTGATGTAAAGGGTGGTTGGAAAGTTGGTGCTCCGTTCGTGCCTTTTATCATATCATGCACACTGCTGCTTATGGTTACTTACCCTTGTAGTGTTCCATATGCCGCCCTTACAAAGACCTTTTCACATATCGAAGCTACAACGAAGCGATTGGAGAAGACTGCTTTCCTCACGAGTTTTTTACTGCTTGTTATCCAGAGAAGTGGCAAAGGAGACCCAAAGAGTCTGTTGCAAGCGGTATATCTGTGTATTAACAGAGTCAGCCAATAGTTTCTTTTGTAAATATATTTCTAAAGCTCATATCCTTGACAGCTAAGCCCAGACTATGTCGGCATTGAACTTGGTATTGGCGAAAGCCTGTTGGTTAAAGCAATCGCAGAATCTACGGGAAGAAGTATGTCTGTCATCAAGGCAGACCTTCAAAAAGAAGGAGACTTGGGCCTTGTAGCGATGGTATGGATATTATCACCCCTTCGAGATAGCGACTAATTTTTATTCAGAACTCTAAAAATAGTCAAAAAACTCTCTTCAAACCCAAACCATTGACTATTCCTTTCGTCTTCCAGAATCTCAAGGACATCGCCCTCACAGCTGGCAACTTGGTCTGTACTATTCAGTTTCACTCTCACTAAAGTCTGACGCTCTTGTCTAGTCACAAGCAAAGAAAGTTTCGATCATCACGAAACTCCTTGCAGCGTGTCAAGATTTTGAGGCAAAGTACATTGTGCGAAGTTTGGAAGGCAAGCTTCGGATTGGAAACGCAGAACGGTCAGTCCTTGTCGCCGTGGCGCATGCTGCTGTCTTGGCAGAGAGGGAGCGAGGTGCGGAGTGTTTCGCATACGTCTTCTTCACACTTAACGGCACTTCCTCTAGTTGGCAAGAAATGGACTTCGGAGAAATTGGCTGCTCGACTCGAAGAAGGCGTCAATATCATCAAGGCCGTGTATAGGTCAGTAATAAACTGCTGCTCATGCATCTTCGTCTTCTTGATCTAATATTCTAGCGAACTGCCTTCCTATGATGAAGTGATACCTGCCCTGCTCGAGCATGGCATCGACGGCCTCCGGGATCATTGCAAGCTCACCCCTGGTGTACCGTTGAAGCCAATGCTTGCTAAACCGACCAAGGCGATCGGGGAGGTCCTGGATCGATTTGAAAACAAGCACTTTACATGCGAGTACAAATACGACGGAGAACGTGCGCAGGTAGGCGTTATTATGTGGTGTCGCTACATAAGCTGGCTTTAATTGAGTTTTGGCAGGTCCATAAACTGGCGGATGGATCTGTAGCTGTTTTCAGTCGGAATTCCGAAGACATGAGTAAGAAGTACCCTGATCTCGTGGAACAACTTCCTAAGGTTTGTTGGTACCAAACGTCGTTTTTGACTCACTCAAATATGTTGCGACAGTGTATCAAACATTCAACTAAATCTTTCGTCTTGGATGCGGAGGCCGTCGCCATTGACAGGACAACTGGGAAGCTGATGCCGTTCCAGGAGCTCAGTCGGCGTAAACGCAAAGACGTCAAGGTTGAAGACATCCAAGTACGTGTATGTCTTTTCGCCTTTGATCTTCTCTATCTCAATGGAGAGGTGCGTGGAAATCTCTTTCTCAAGGGTTGATTTTCATCCTATCTCAATTACATAGCCACTGCTACAACATTCACTTCTAGAGCGCCGCAAACTTCTCCGGGAACATTTCAATGTCGTTTCCGGAGAGTTTGACTTTGCCAAGTCATCTGATAGCGAGACGACGGAGGAGATTCAGACTTTCTTAGAAGAGAGTGTCAAGGATGGGTGTGAGGGTCTCATGGTAAAGATGTTGGAGAGTGACGCCAGTTACTACGAGCCAAGCCGGCGAAGTATCAACTGGTTGAAAGTATGTTATATTTTCGTTTGGGTGAAATGACCATACTGATCCGCAGTATAGCTCAAGAAAGATTATCTGGCCGGTGTTGGTGATTCACTCGACCTAGTCGTCGTTGGCGGATACTACGGCAAAGGTAAACGCACGAATGTGTATGGAGCTTTCCTCCTTGCTTGCTACGACAGCGACTCGGAAGAATACCAGACAATATGCAAGATCGGTACCGGTTTCAGCGAGGAAATGCTCCAGTCTCATTACGATACGCTGAAGCCACTGGAGTTGGCAAAGGTTCGTGGTGATGTCAAGGTTGGCGGGGCCAAACCCGACATCTGGTTCGAGCCCCAGGTCGTTTGGGAAGTCCTGACGGCGGACTTGAGCTTGAGCCCAATATACACCGCGGCCCAAGGACTGGTGGGTGAAGGTTGATTGATATGCATCTATCCCAGGGCTAACAAAGCATGCAGGTGGAAGATAGAGGAATTTCACTCCGATTCCCTCGCTTCATCAGAATACGAGACGACAAAAATGCAGATGATGCGACAAGTCCAGAACAGGTGCGGCTGTCATTTACAAGCCAGGTTTGACAGGCTTTAACCAAATCTTAGATTGCTGAAATGTACGAACGGCAAGCACTCGCTCAGAGTAACGGGAAGAACAAGAAAGGCGGAGACGGGGACGACGGCTTTTGGTGACCTGCAATGTCAAATTTATCACGTATATAGTTAACGACATGGACTGTCTGGACTGAAATTAGTGTTTCGCTTTGCATTGAGATACTCAAGGACTCCCACCAGATTATTTGCTTTCAACTTTCTTTGCCTCTTCGCGAGCTGCTATCACAGCTTCCGTCACTTTGCCGGGTGCAACTGCGCCAGCATCCTGAGAAGCCTCTAGAGCCAATTTCTTTTCGCGCCCTCCATTGTACCAGTAGTTGTAGAACCGAGCGTCTTGCACAGTTTGTGCGCTTGCGTTTGTAAAATGACAGGCGAACAAAAGGTAGTTTCGAGGTTGCACGCGCCATGCTATATAATATGACATTGTGAATGACGTTCTAGTCAGTGAGGTAGCGGACTAACCGAAACGCATGAAGACAAAGCTGAGAAGCTGGGTAAGCTAGCAATAAGTATGCGAATGGCTCTGACTCACGAGTAACATGCAAGGGCTGTGGTCATTGTCCCAGAAATGACTTCCTCATCCTTGCGCAAGTCAGCAAGAGCGGCCAGAGGTAACCCCCAGTTAGCGACCTGTTGAAAATGAACTGTAAATTCGAAATTCGAACAAAGGCCAAGCACGAACAGGTCCCCAGAAATGAGTGCCTTGAGAGATGATCAGCTCCCAGAACGCAATATGAGGGGTACTTGTACTCACTGAAGAAGTAATCGCGGGCTGCTGGGGAGCGCAGCCATGTAAAGAAAGTAGCCATAGCAAGGAATGGTTGACGGAGTCAAGTGGTGGGTCGATGATGTTCTTTAAATTTGTGATCACATGATGTCAAACTTTGAGCAGAAGATGTTCAACAACGTTCACAACGACGAGCTCGACCTCTTGAACGGTACGCGAATCAATACCTTGGATGTTTTTCCTTGCCTAAACACGCAGCGGAACTCAGAGGCGCTCTGTAGACGATTTTGCTGGAAAAGGAAAGTAGAGTCACGTTGTCGAACACACTTTGTTGTGCTGCCTTGTGGTTCTGGACTTGTCCTGACCGCTCACCATGTCGTACGGAAACTATCCTTATTATAACCAGCAGCAATACCCGCACCCTGCATACGGTGCACCCGGCCCTAGTAACCCCTATCCCCCGTATTCTTATACTCCATATGCCCCCCCGCCACAACATCTTGAAAGAGAACAGCAGCAGCCCTTCATTCCACCACCTCCCCCTGGGTTTCAACCTCAAGCTCAACCTCCGCTGCCGCGCCCCAAGGCTCACCGCAGGACAGCGACTACCTCTGGAGCGCCTCTGAAATCTGCAATGAAAAAAACTACAACGGCACCTCTTCACGATGGGCTTGCTCGACAAGCAACATACCCAGCTGGATACTCCAATCATGTCCCCAGACCTCCCATACTTTCAAACAATCTCAGGCAATATACCTCCAACCATAATCCTGATGAATTCCGCCCCCGTTCGTCCAGTCAATGTCGTTTAGTGTGGCCCTAATCTTATTAAATACCAACTCTGATAGTTCACATGTTCATGTCACTCATTGGAAATAACGAACTACGAGTAGAAAATATAATGGAGCCCGGTCTCCATGAGCTAAGATCAACCATTATTCCTATGTGGCCAGACGGGGTCGAATTGGACGCACAGCGTGGTCACGATTGGACCGTGAAATTCAAAAATAATCCTTGGAGCCTTGAAGGCTCAAATGCGCCAAAGTGAGCATAATGTTTGTTTTTGGGCAATAGACAGTGACCGACCTGCAGAGCTTGGGCTATCATCGTTCAGTTGTTTACTTTATTTGCCCGACGAGTGCGTTATATTGGTCTCTCCCAACTTATTCCCTTGAACACCGAACCTAGGGGTTTTCTTTCCAAACAACGATGAACTTCGGAAATACGGTTCGTGGTTAAAATTCCTTATTATCCTCTCTCGTGACCACATGTTACAATAGTCGCCTCGTCTGGTCTTTGAAGTCACTTCAGAAGACCGAACTTCACAGTTCTTCCTTGCCTATCTATCACGCGGAGGAAGGCGCCTAAGTTTGATCAGACCTCCGACTCTTGTGGACGATACACTGGGCCATCAGCTCAAAGCCGTCCTGCCTCGCAGAATCAACGAGGAGGCTATCGGGGAGGACATTCGTGTGTTGGAGGTGAAGAAACCATCACCTGGAGGTGAGGGCTCATAAGTGTTGCTATTCGTGATCATTAACATCCTTTTTAGCGGCAGGAGTCGAACCACAATTCTTTCTCATGCATGTCTTGAAGATCCTCACAGACCTTGGTTTCAATCTTGCCACTGGCTTGCCTCTTGGGCGTAAGGGCCCCCTTGGCCTTCGTACTGGAAAGGAGTTATTGGTTTTTCGGGGTTCTGTGGCTCTTGATACCAAAGTCTAACGCATCACATGGAAGCTTCATCAAAGCGTAGATTCACTTCCACACCTTGGCAACGACCATTCTGGCTGTTTTCGGCAGATGTAGTGTCAGGATGATATACATGGAATATTGCGATTCATGTCTAAGTGATGCGAGCTTACAGGCCCACTGGTATTACAGTTCTTCCCATTGAGATACATTAGACCATCTTCACTATTTGACTTCCATCGACCAATCCGTCGAGACTTTTCGCGGAAACTTTACCCTCCGCATCCTTCCTCTTAAATAGCTCATCCCACCATCCGAACAGGAAATCACGGGCAATGAGTTTGAACCAGGGTGTAAATGAGTTTCCTGACATATGATTTGAGCTGTAGCTCGACATTATCTGTAAACTTTATATCACCTTCATCCTTGAACATCGCTTGCAGCTCCTCCTTATCGACGTACTTGTATGCTTGAATTTCATTCAGATTTGGGGTCACTGTGACGTCAGCCGTGAGGAAGAGGATGTAGTCGACTAGATTTTAGAAGTTTTAATTGATTACCATGTCTCTGTATATATGGATAAGCGTACCCTCGTGCTCGCCCCACATGCCGTTCGACGGGGCAAGATAATGAATCCGAGTCAAGTATTGGAAGCCATCGATTGGTGTCTGGCTCTGTGGAATGCCTAGTTCGTGCTCGAGCTTGCGCGAGCCGGCAGCTTTTACACCGAGCTGGTTCTCTTCAACCTTCTCGATATCGAAATCATCGAGAGGATGAGAGCAGCAAGTGTTGGTCCACATGTCAGGAAACGTGATCTTTTCTGACGCTCTTTGTTGCAGCAAGAGCTTGCCATCCGATGGCCGGAAAATGAATACGGAGAACGCGCGATGGAGTAGTCCCTGGTTAATATTCTCCATGAGATGGCCTGGATATAAAAAGTAGGTTCATAGGTCATAAAAATAAAAGCAAAGAAAACTGACAGGTTTTCTTGTCGACAGCGCCGATGGCATTATCCTCCTCATCAACAAGGATGCACCGCTCGTCCATGAGTCGTGATTGCTCGGGGTCGTAGTTAGACAAGTCGATGCTGGCAAGGGCAGCCTTAGCTGCAAGGGTAGCTCGGGAGGACATGGCGTGTTCTGGGCGGAGGTATCTGTGCTGACGCTGAAGCGTACGCCGCAAGGACAAGCTCAAACAACGGAGGACGTGAGTGGATCGTAGAAAGAGGGATAGGGTGAATTTAAGTCTTTCCCAGGACAAACCTGGCACAAAGTAGATTATGGAGCCAGGTAGATTGCTGCCAAGCTCCAAGTCCGACGTCGACTCCGACAGAACATCTGTCTCTCCTCGGACTCTAAACCCGACTCATCACCTTATGCACTCGGATAGGGAAACAAATAGAATACATTGAGACACAAAAATACAGCGTCTAGTAATACGATAACATTCGATTATACACTGATATTTCTCATTATCTTCCAGTATGTAGTCGATTTCATAAAACAGTGATGATCAATCGTCCATGAGCGTCGGTTTGTTTGAGTTGCAAGAGGTCTTTTGTAGCGAGAACTAAATTCGAAGCAACATTCGATACATTTCAGCAAGTGTAAGTCCCGCAGAAACAGGTGAAGAAGATATCCACCGAAGAGAAATAATGCACACACCTAGGCAATGGTAAAACGCAGAAGCTGCAACGTGCCGGGTGCTGGTCATTTGGGGTACGACGATGTCGAATGTGAGGTCAGTGGCTGATGAAGAGAGTGAGTAAGACTGCATTTTGACGTATCTGGTACAATAATGGTTAACCAAAGCCCAATAGGATGAGAGAACTTGATAAAGCACTCGAGAAAGTTGAATGAATTTCTTTCCAGAGCGATCAGATTGGTATCCGAACGTTGTGATTCGTCATGTTCGTGTATGTTCACTATCATAGCTTGTCAGTCGAAGAAATCGTTTGAATATCAAAGCTTAGCACTCACCTTCAAACGCATAATCTTCTTCAAAAGCTTGAGATGATCTATATACGGGCGCCGGAGAGAAGCCGGACCCCCCAACCAAGCTTCCTACGTGGCTGGGCACTAAAGAGCTCTCTCTCCTGCTCTGAGAGCTTTCTCTCATGCGAATTTCAACATGGTCCACTGGCAAATTATGGTCGCTTGCAGGCAGCCCGCCACTTGATAAACTACCTCCGGCGTTGTCCCAGGGGAACATAGAACTTTGCTGTGACCCAGGATCTGCGTTTTGTGTCCCCAAGTCAACGGCAAAATCTCCAATGATAGAAGCTTCCCGTGAGATACGTCTGCCTTGACCAGGTTCCTTTGTGTGCAACGTAAGTTATCGAAGGACGAGCTATGGAACTATGCATACCTCTGAAGACCGAAGGTTGTCTTGAACGTCCTGAACTGTATAGCTTGTGAGCATCTGGATCGATGTAATTCTGCCAAAGAAATAGAATACCATGGAACTTATTCACTGGGTTAATGGCCGTCGCCTGTTGATCAAAGGTTACAGATTGGCATCCGTCTGCGACAGGTACCTCTTGCGTTGATATCTCAATCCTTCGTCGCTTATGAGGATGCTCACTGCCTACAAATCCATCAGTTTACAGAAATTGTGGCGTAGGCTAGTATCATACTACCGAGATGGATGTGAAGCACTCCAGTTCTAGCTTCGACTTGTACTTTAAAATTCTCCCGCCAGAAATCTGCCAGCATTGGTGCACAGACTTCAAGGAGTGGTAAATGTGCTGCTGAAGTGAATTTCGCGAGGACGTACTACACGCGGGTACACCCCACACTTTCTCTTCCAAGATATTTCCGGACTGTTTCTCCGCCTGCTTGAGCTCTAGACCACGACGTAAAGTGTCCTGAGCTTGTAGGTAATGTGCTCGTGCGGTCTTCGGCACCGTTAAAACCTATTCTTGGCAGCATTTTGCCACAACTCACTTTGAGTTCTTCATCAGTCAGCTCGGTCCGGGCATCTAGCAACAAACGCGTCTTTTTCATCTTCTTTATTTCAGTATCGGCTCTATTTTGTTCTTCCATGGTGATGTCTTGCAGAAGTATAGGTGCATCATCTTGGCTTAAAAGTAAACGTGAAAAAGAGGTGGCTGGACTCAAGGCGCAAACATGTGTTAGAGCAGGTGATCGAGAGTTTGGAAAATCTTCTGCTGATTTGAACGTTTGAACGGCATTGATAACGGATACACATCATCCGACTAACCTTTATCCAGAAGAGAATCACCCTAGAATTTCATGAGCATAAGTACCAACGACAAACGTAAAGTATTGATCCCATCGCACCTTACGCTTCAACCTTTTCTTGCCGCCCGGGTTGGCTTCGGCCGGAAGTTCAGTATTCAAGATCCCCACGCTAAGAGGGCTAAAGCCTATATGAATGCCGAGATCGGGACCGGCAATAGGAAAGTCACTACCTCCAGAGTCAATAATTTTCGTCAACGAGGTGCAGTTTCGGGGTTCTACATTTCACCGTCTTTGGTGGGAGTCGCCCATCCAAGTTCCTTGGCTAGTTCATCAGCAAGCACTCCAACGTCCAGGCCGTCGGACATGGCAAAAATATTGTCATCAAATCCGAAATCCGTTGCATGAGAGGAGGACAGGCCAATTGCATCGTTCCCATCCCCGTTAAAGGAAAGATCGAAGGAAGCGGATAAAATGTGGTCGTGATGCTCTGAAAGAGTGTATAATTCTGCTCGTGGATGTTCGGCTTGTGAAAGGGGTACGTTGGCCTTCGGCTTTTTCCCCTTCTTCCGTGTATGAGATTCCTGTGGATCAAAGTTCTCGTCATCTGTATCAACTGATATCAAAGGTTGGTCTGCTCAAGGTTATAAGGCAATTAGACAATTATACAATTGAAAGCCTACCGCCAATATTTAAATATTCATCCCAATCCTGCGTAATGCTTTAATGATTGCGACCGTGTTGAGAAGTGGAAACCTACCGTAATGAAGGCATCGAAGTCCATAGCAATAGTACCTTGCAGGTTAGCTGATAGAGTAACAACAGAAGGCCTACCATAAACTTGAGTTGCAATCTCATGTTATCACTGGTTTCAAGCTTACCGTACAGATCCTTGGGCCAGTTGAAGGCGCGCATCCATGACGGCAGTCGATCGAAAGTCCTGTACCATCTTTTTCAGCGAGGAAAAGCAGGCTGATACGTCGTTGAGAAATATATCTTGTTTGACTGAAATGAAGTTAGATATGCTTAGTGCAGCCTTCTCCACACACACACCTTTGTAGACGCTAATGACTCGTTGAGCGAATGGATTTAGTGGATAGAACGAGCGTTTTAGTGCATACCGTGCTACACCGACAAGAAGATTGCTTGACAACCTCAAAGCAAGAGGCTCTAAAGGCTCAGCGATGAGATCACATAGCTGAGCAATGTCTGCGGTAATGATAGATCGTTTGGGCAGTTTCTTGAATGCCGATTTCGACCCAAGAGTGGCGGCGAGCCTAGAAGTACGCCATTTGAATGAGCTTTTAACACGTGAGATCACAATGACGATGAGGCTGCTGCCATACCAAAGGAGTCCAAAGCCACTGTCGCGACTGGCGAGCAGCTCGGAGGTGAAAAACATTGCTCAAGGAACTGAGCCCAGCTGAGTTGAGGAACGAGCCTTGAGTTACACACCCATGCGGAGGCCATTGAAAAGGAGAATGGAGGGTTGCAGGCTCACTTGGAATCTAGGAAAACACAGAGATGATGCAAACGAAATGCAAATGAGGAGGCTCAGACCCTGACAGTCATGGAAAGAGACAAGAAGCAATTTTACAATGGCTGTTGGTAGAAGACTCCTCGTCCGCGGGGTTTCAAATAATCAACTACTCAGGCATTATCAAGATGACTTAATAAATATGATCTTCTAGAATCCGTCCGTCTACTTATTTAGAGGGACGATAAGCGTTTTACGCACTAGGTTCGCATCCACCGCCGTCCCTCGGCACCTACGAGTCTTGCAAACAGTTCATCCCGACCGCCAACCCATCTGAATTTTTCTTCTCTTTCACCACCCGCTATAGAAACGCGTACCAACAGCCCTTTCAACATACCAATCTTCTTTACGCTTCGTACCTGAGCTAATGGTATGACGATCTTCGGCTCCAGAGACATGAGTGCAGTAAACCGCAGATCATGGCTGGTTAAAGCTACCAGACCAGGCCCAGAGGCATGCTGGGCAGGATAGGCTTATTGAAATAAGGTCAAATCGTCAAATCGTCTGGCTGTATGAGGTAAGACCGGTGAGCTTACTGTGACTGTCAGTTGGTTGCTCATGTTCAATGTCGCTCGAAGGCGGAACCCTCCGAGGAGGCAAGTTTGGGCCAGGAGTTACTTGTTTAGGCTATTTCCTCTTGAAATCCTTGTAAGAATACGTCAAATTCGACGACGCACCCGAACTCTGTTTATCAGCCGCTCATCAGCCCAAGACTTCCCAGAGGCAGCCCGGTTCCCCCATTTTTTCCAATCTACAGATTGCGAACTGGGTTCAGTTCCTTTCGCCCTCTGGGAAGTTGAATTAAAACAATGTCCGTCAGCCTGCGCTTGCTTCTCTTGCTTCTTGATCTTTGGAGTGACAGTCAGTCCTGCTGCCGACCGCTGAGATATTAGCTCCATTGCGTAATCCGCGTCCGTAGGAACGTCTCCAAAAGGTATAGGAAGCCTTAGCAATAAAGGAAGAGAGCATTAGTGAGAATCCTCGAAGCGAATGTAGCAATTCACCGGTGGCGATCAGATGGCGGGATGGAAGCTATTACAGGAACGACGTGCCAGAAGATGAAACCAACCACAAAATATGCAAGTTTGTTGAGGTATTTTGCGGGAAGCACTAGCACGACGAAAAAAACGAGAAGAAGTATCTGAACTCATAGACATTTAGAGATGGCGTTGAGGTTTCACCGAACAGACATACTGCTCCATAAAGCCACGACGAGGCGGGGCGACGCCATAAAAATATGCTGTCGAGAGAGTCAGCAAGAGACACCTATTGATTTCGTCTGACATGCTTTTTGACCCTTTCATGAAAGTCTGCAATTTGATGGAGGAGATGCAGTCCAAAACGTTTCAGCTCCTCAGTATCACGATCTTCTCTCGCGACATCTAGGGCTGTAGTAGACTCGGGTTCTACCGATGGAGCTCGTGCCTTTGATGTCGATTTGATTTTCTGTTTGGTTGTTTTATTGACCACCTTGAAAAGACGCCACACCTCTTTTGCGCCAAAAGAAGATGCTGAAAATCTGTCAGATAACGCATCACCTATCTCGGCTGCGCGAGTAAGCTGTAGCCTGTGATCTTGTAATTCAGCCACGGTAGGATGCTGGAATATTTTGCGTTCAAGAAGAATATAGAGAATACGAATCAAGAGTGCTGGGAGAAGGATGTTATTGTACCATAGAATCCAGTAGACCTGGCGAGGAAGAAGGTGTCAAATATCGAGATAACTAGTCACCATATGTAGGTACGAACCGTACAATAGAAAGTACTGGACTTTTTGTCCTTCCATGTGGCAAGCCTTGCCATGCTGGCAACAAAGGGAAGATAAACAGGCTCCACTGCAACGATGAGCCTTTCTACTGTCAATCGGAGGCCACCTAGAGTGAACTCCTGTGGAGGAGGCCGAGGAGGTGGCAGATTAGATACAAGCCAGTCCTAGACCAACCGAGGTATAAATACTGGTCATTTAAGTGGATAAGCTGTGAGCTGGCGTACTCGGACTGCTTGCACCACTAAAGATACATCTTTGGTCCGTAAAGGCGCATGATGTCTCGCAGAATCGAAGCTATCTGGGTCGTACTCGTGGAAGACTTCCTGTTGCAGATTCTGGCCCGTAGACGCCAATACAGCAGTACTTTGAGCTTGATCGTACGATGGAACCTCATCGATATAAACTTCCGTGACATGCTGAAAGAGTACCGAGTTAAACCTTCCAGAAACCTAAACACAGAGCCCAGAAGGGCGAAAGGCGAAACGCACAGCCGAAAAGAGACGAAGGAACCTGTCTATCTCCTCGTTGTCATAGAGCTCCCGAAGCTCTTCCTCGGTCAAGCCTGTCTCTGTAGAAGCAGTTTGCATTGTAGATGGAATATTTGACATTGTCTCGAACAAAATGAGAACTTTTGACTCAGCCACAGGAAGGCTGTAGAACAACTTCAGTCAATTCATGACGTTGTGCAATTACGGTCACGTGTGAATCGCGTTCTGTTGATTCATGAGGAGGCCCTTGTCCTCGTTCACCACCTCTTCAAGATGGCAGGACTCCTCGAGTGGTCCAATTCTATACGCTTTACAATGACAAATGATCCCGGAAGAGAGATATTTCAAGGACAACTCAATACCCATGGCTTCATCTTCCTTAACGACTACCTCGACAATATTCTCTCGGGGCCCAGCCAAGAGTGCGTTTGTCTTTTGCTCTGTCAAATCGACTCTAATTGCCTCCGTAGCCCGATTATAGAACTTGTGAAGACTCCTGGAAGAAAGAAGATGGTATCGAAGAAACCCAAAGCACTGGGTTTATCTAAGTTAAGGGGAACAACCTCCCCACAGGTGAGTCACCCTACCAGGAAACCTGTTTCTATACTGACCTCATTAAAATAGGCGCATGGAGAAGGAATTAAAGAGAACACGGAGCCTGTGAATGCTTTCCACAAGGCCCTTCTTAAGGTGAAGACTCACCCCCAACCGGGTGCCACCAACATTTTTCTCCTTTCCAACCACGATTTGGACAATAGACCAAGCGACACTCTCCCGCCCGCCGTGGATAGCACACTGCCTCGAAGTACTAGAGATTCGAGTACTGGCCTTCTTGCTCCTGGTCGTCTGGAACAGAACAGTTTATCTGTCATTGCAGAGGACGACGAACATGAATCAACTGGGGTCATCGGAAAAGATTCCGAGATGGCTGAATCATTCAACTTATCTTCGCTTCCACACTCAATACTTTCAGACTGTAGCGGCTTGACTCTGGCTGAACCTCTTAACACTGGGACAATAGCCGAATCGTCTTCGGACATTTTCCATTCCATTACCTTAGATTCTCCACCGCAGGGTGTTCCTGAGAGAATTCCTACTCTGAGCATACCGCCTTTAGCCACTGGGGTACACCAAGTTTATGAGGACAAGCCCGGTGATGTGCCAGTAAACATTAGTTCGCCTGTTACGTTGCCACTCCCCATCACCTTGGACGACAAATCAATTGCGACCGCCATGGTTGTTCGTGCCGATGACTCCAAACCTAGCCCAGATGAGAGCCGCGACTTCGAAATGCCTCTCCGAAACGAGGACCCAGCTCAATCTGGAGACAAGTTTGGTACTGCATTATTCCCCACCCTTCCTGCTCCAATGCCACTTCGGAAGTCTGTTCGCGTACCTCGTGATCCATCTGTTGGTACCGGTCCAATTGGTGCAGCTACACCCTCTGCTTCACTAGGCGGAAAGCGCACGTCATGGTTAAAAAAGGCGAGGGAAGTCAAGGCCTTGGAATTAGCGATTAAGCACACCAACACGCCTCTGCCGTCCGTCCAGCCCCTCGCTTCCCAGAACGTTCTTAAACGGAAGAGTGACGCTTTGATCACACCTTTTGGAACCATTGAGCGAGAGGATGCAGAACGGTACTCCAAATCTGCAAAAATGGATGCTTACGATGAAGCACCTCATAATGCAATGCCAGAAGATCGGAAACCAATTCCAGTGCCAGTTCCACGCTCAACTCCGCCTCCACTTCCGTCGTCCAAGGAAGCTCAAGGGCAGGAGGGTATGCTTGACCGCTTTAAAAAGACTGTTGAAGACCTCGGAGCCCGGGTTGGAAAAAGTACGGATAAATCCATCGGTGCTGCTGCTGTTACCAGTGCACTTGCTGAGGCACGCGCAGCTGCCGAAGCTCGGGTGGCAGAAAGGCATAACAAGGCGGAAGAAATGATTAGGGTCTCAGGCCCTGCAACCGCGCTCACAGAGACTTTCAATGATACTCCTTCCAATATTAACACAGCCCTGGATGTGGACCCACCTCCGTCTAAGGAAAGGAGATTGAGCATCTCAGATTTGTTCCCCAGCAATGTCAAGATGAAAGATAAATCCACATCGCCTTCCAAAAACAATCACCATCGTAGCCCTGAGATCCGTCAAGGACTGCTTCCCTCTCCCTGCGCCAATGATCGTCAATCACCCCACAGCGTAAGCGCGACGACAACCCCACCAGACTCGCCACCCACATTGCGTCCCACCAGTTTTGTTCCACTTGTTGGCCCCGTGTTCAACAAGCCCTCACCAGTCTTCGTACCCCCAATACCTATCAGCAAGTCTCTACAGCATGATTACAGTCCGAGCTTACCCCCAATCGACACCATCCCAATTCCGGCACCGATGACTTTGGGCCTAGGACCTCGTCTTCCCTCGCCATCGTCTGTAAGATACGCCGCCTCCGTATCCAGGCAGTCTACAATGGAGAGCGTCCAGTCGGCAGGCGTCTTTGATGATGCGAACGTTCCTGCCTGGATGGCAGAAACACAAGATACAGATTACTCATCGAGGTTTGATTCACAGTCGCAGAATACTTGCCAGAATCCGATAGACGAGGATGATAGTTGGCCCATCGACGAGAAGCTTGGTTCTGGCGTACAGTGGTCGTTTGGAGGCCACATCAAGGAAGACAGCATGACTTGGAGTACTTTGCCGTCTCAAAGCCAAAGGGGTGATACGGCTACTTCGCACTCTCATAAAGAGACCGACGCTTCACAACCACAAGAACCACAAGATGACAATGTGCAATCACTAAGCAAAACAGCCTTTGGTCTACTTGGCCTTGATCCTGACTTGGGAGACCATGAAGAGGACGGTGATAGCGACCTTGACAATGTCTTGCACGAAAAACCAACGATCAGCCTTGTAGAGGTGTGTGTACTAAATACTGCTTCGTTGTGTCGCCCTCACAACAACTTTGGTTTGTTAGAAGGTTCCAAGGAGTGAAAGCCAGCTTTCGTTGGTGTCATCACAGTCTTCCCAATCGCAAAGCGGTTTCTTTAGTCAAGCGTCGAAGTTCCTCGGTAACGCTTTGGGAACGAGCAAGAAGGGAAACGACGTCAAAAAGGTGTTACAAATGGCTGCTGTGGCAGCAAAAAAGGTTAGCGTGAATGCCGTCCCAATGAGACAAGACTGAACGGTTTTTGTCCTCAGCAACAAGAGGAGAGTGATAAGAAAGCTGCAAGGTTGAAAGAGATGGAGAACCGACGGCACCTTGCAATTCAAAGGAAGGCTGAGGAAGAAAGGACTCGCATCCTTGAACATGAAAAGAAGGTAAAGGAGGAGGGGGAACGTCGGAAGAGAGAGCGCGAGGAAAATACAGATAAGCGCCCATTAAAAACGGGGATGAAAAAGGTAGATCTCATTATGCATTCGATAATCATTTCTAATCTGGATTTAGGACGAAGACCTTACAAAGAAACGCAGAGTCATTACGGCTGACGGCGAGAAGAGAGAGTTGAAGAAGCCGCTGCCGAAACCAGCGCTGAAGTCGTCATTGAAGGCTCCCTCAGCTCTCAGTTCTTCGGCAGCTTATAACGCATCTCAGACCGTCGCGGCCTCGTCAGCATTAAGCGATCCTAAAACAGTTAAGCCACCCACGCCTACCACCAGTTCCCTCCAGAAAAGCAAGGGAAAGGCCCCAAATATACCTCCCATCAAGCCTGATGACGACCTCTCTCAGCCATCTCAGCTGGTTCAGATCCAGATGGCTGCTCGAGCGAAAGCCCAAATTCAAGCTGCGCATCTGGTATCGGAGCCTCCAGTCACCAGTGAAAGTATAGAGTTACCTGAAATCAACAGCGAATACTCTGATTCTGATGACGAGGATCGGCCGAAATCGTTCCCCGAGTGGGCACAATCGCCTGAGCTTAGGCAGGCATTGCAACTCCAAAGCACGATCAATCCAGACGATATATTTGGTGCTATTCGACCGTTACGTATGGAGGAGCTATTCAAGACACGAACAAGCCGTTTCAGAGCCAGGACAAGCTCTGCTAATTGGACTGGAGCTGATCGACTTACAATGGAGGAAGAGCGAGAATACGCCAAGAGGATGGGGTTTAAGTAGCCTGCTTATCTCGCTCTCTTCTTCATTCATACCAATCTTGTTTTCATTCATTTTCTGTATCCCACCTTGAGGCTGCATCTTATATATTTATTCATTATCAAAAGTTCGCTTCAAACATTATTAGCAGTTATTCCTGTTCCTGGTTACTGGGCAAGGAAAACTAATATATTTCGTTTACAGATGGATCCAATCGCAACTACGTATGTAAAAATCATAGTTGCACGTCCTTGGTGAAGCTCCCGATGATCCCACAGCAGAGGAACTGGTCACATGATCGGGCTCACACTTCCAAGTTGGTTCTTGAACTTGGTGTCTATTGTACCATTCACACCATTCCAATTCTTGACTTTCTTGTATCCTTTACTATCGCGAAATTTGCGGTTCCCCGTCTCTACAGTTTCCAGGATGACATCGTCATCATCTTCATCACCAGAAATCAGCGGCGCAGACTCACAAGATCGGTTTTCCTATAAACATGCTACCCATGAGGAGGTTCTTGACGACCTTTCAAGGTTTGTCAAAATAGTTGTTCCTGTTAACATATCTTATATTCTGATATATCCAGCCGATTCATTCTCAACTTACCCGACGAGGAACTCTCATCACTGGAAAGAATATGTTTCCAGGTAGAGCAAGCGTATGTTCTCACCTACGTCCTGCATAAAACCGTGCTCATTCATGTTCAGGCACTGGTTTTACGAAGATTTTGTTCGTGAAGAAAACCCGAGTTTCCCTGCACTCGCTCTCAAGAAATTCTCCGAGATGCTGTTCCAAGCATGTCCATTACTGCACCAGTGGAGCCATGATCACGAACTGGCTTATACCACCTTCATGGAGTACAAAACCCGGGTTCCCGTGTGTGGTGCGATCATGTTAAACGATACATGGGAGAAGGTATGTCCTCTTGAACTTTAAAGCCAAGTGCTTGTTCCGTTGCTGATACATCACAAACACTAGTGTGTTCTGGTCAAAGGTTGGAAATCGTCGTCTGGATGGGGCTTTCCCAAAGGCAAAATCAATGAGGTGGAATCCCCTGCAAACTGTGCAATACGAGAGGCGAGTCTCTCACACTTTACGATGCAATAAATAACTAAATTTGCTCCAGGTTCTGGAGGAGACTGGTTACAATCTTGCTGGCCAACTGAACGCCGACAATGTGATAGAAATCTCAATCAGAGAACAGAAAATATCACTTTTCATTGTCCCTGGAGTGCCCGAAGATTATCCATTCAAAACCAAGACACGGAAAGAGATAAGCGTAAGGAAATTTCCTAAGCATCATGGTAACTTCTCAAAATGGACATCCGTTGAACAGAAAATAGAATGGTTTCGGTTAGCAGACCTGCCCACTTGGAAGCGCAACAAAACTGCTGCAGGAAGGTTTTATCTAATATCTCCTTTCATTGGGTAAGTGTTTGTAAGTGTGGGGTTACGATGGATCGCTCATCGTGACGTTAGTCCCTTGAAAGCCTTCATCAATGCAAACAAACCTCGCCTTCGAAAAACTCCAAAGCCAAAGAAAGCCCAGGTCGCCGTATCTCGCAATGCTCAAGCACACCCGACTAAGAAAGCTGTCAACCTCGACTCGGGCTCTCAGACATCATCTGCCGAGAATGGCGAACCACATACCCCATCGCCTCACTACTCCGAGCCTTCCCTAACGGCAGTCCCTTATATTGCAGATGCAAATTCCAATGCTATTGCTACTATGGATCCCCACTTTGCTAACTTGCTTACCGGACTCGCGATCTCAGCATCAACAGCTAAACGGATCCCTACCTCGAAAGCGTTAATCAGTGGAAAGTCCCTAGACGATGGTCCTTTTGCCTCTGATACCACGGAGGACCGTTATGCAGCCACTGATGATTCTCAGGAGACCTCATCTAATTCACCAACACGACGTTCATTTCTCGGCCCCTCGCCTCCTGACCAAATCCAACCTTTGGTACGATCTCCTCCAATACCAATATCACTTGGATCCCCGTCATCTACTTCGACAGCAAGTCTGCATGATGCAAAACCTACAGTACCTCACCCCAAAACGATAGCCACATCTTCGCAGATATTGTCTGCTGCATATTCTACTCCGGACAGTAATCTATCTAAGCAGCACATTGCACTTTTAGACGCTGTTTCGAAGGAATCTGCAAAACTACAAGAAGCTTATAGAACAGCTGCCGCTAACGGTGTCTCCATCAATGTCAATGACATCTTTAAACATCCTGTCCTCGCTGTATCAGCCTTGCCACCCGCAGTCGACGCTTTCACTTCTGACGGCTCGGTGCCATCCTCTATGATGCAGCGTGCTACCAATCATACCATCTACAGTTCACCTAGTCCTATGGGGTTGCAAAGCGCTTCCGGGAGTCGTACCCTAGGTTTTGGGCCCATGTATACTCCCCCGCCTCAAGGCCGACCTAGAACTAGTTTCTCGTTAAATCGTGGCCATTTAAACCCCGCATTGACAGGCAGTGCGAGCCTGAACCAGAGTCAATTACTTGCCCTGATAAATGGATCATTTTCGACTCCACCAGTCGCACACAATGGTCACTCTCATTTGCCCCCAGACCCGAACCCATATGTGCCCTCGCTCTATACGCCAAACCCCGAGCAACGACTTCCATTACGTGCGCAACAGTTTGTTATACCACCCGCTATACCTTTGCCTTCATTGCCTACAACGACCTCCCAGTTCCCTGTACAAACTCTGCCAACAGCAAGCAATCCACTCCTGTCCATTCTCAACAGTGGCAGAAGCACATCGCGATTTTCTCAATTCCCCCCCTCTTCTTTCACTCCAAGTTCAGGAATGAACACTTTCCCTTAATCTATACGATTCACAATTTCTGCGCGCTCTATGCTGTCCCCTCCACTCCCCCTCCCTTCCTTCATCACCTTCATCGCCTTTTGCATTTCTTTCTCGACTAGTACGTTTCTTGACGCCAACATCTTCTTGTTCAATTGTATTATTTTTATGGTACTGCCCAACAGTTTTTATATTAAGTGATACACACATAACACATATAATTACGGAACCTTGTATTGTTGAATTGTAGCATTCATTATCTTGGGTGTTGGGTTGCGTTCCGGTTGAGATTCTGCCTCGAAACTCATTGAAGCATTGACCTGCAGAGTGACTCCTGACGCGCAAATAATTATGCATCCTGATAATGACATTGTCTATCTTAACGCCACGTGCGGGTGTGACTCTACCTCTTGATTCAAGCCTCTCACTTGGCAATTGTGTAATGCCACATTCGCGAAATGCTCCTTTCAGATTTCAACAAGAATACATCGTGATCCACGATTCTGACTCGGAATCTGACAGTAATACAACGGGACCGCTGCGGCATGACACGAAACGCCAGAAGTCCCAGAGTGCTACATGTAGGTGATCTTGCCTGTTAGACACCACCCTATTGCACTTCGCCTGGTCTCCCATCGTATTATTGACATACCCAATTTTAGACTCTCGAGACACCAACACATCCAACGAGATGACTCCAGTGCCTGATCCCAGCATGACGCGTACCTTGTCTGGCCTGGCCCCCACAACAAACAAGAATGCTCACCTGAAAGCTCGTCGTAGATTCAAAGCGGATTTGAACGATATCGAACAAGAATGCTCTTCTGGAAACATTGTTGAGCAAGGATTCATAATTCGAAGTACGCGTGCCTCATAAGCTCCTGACACTTACTTGACTCGTGGAGTGGATCAGAATTACAGGCAGGAGACGACGAAGGCGCAATAGAAGTGACTGTATCCGGTCTTGGTCAGCCATCTATGCTCACATTCAGCCTGTTGATATCTGGTATATATACACGCCATTTTAATGTGAGGCCGCATTTGCTAACACTGTTTCAAGACACGTCTGATTATCCCAAGAACCACGTGTTTTTCTGTTCTTCTTCTAACCCGAATCTTCCAGCATATATATCTGACGTCGTAGAAAGTGTGGCATCCGACTCGCCACGAACAATTCGAGAGGCTATCCAGAGAATTTTGAGTTCCTTAGCGAAGGGTCAAAATCGTACCATCGCACACCATGGACCTAGTCTGCAAGATGCTGATATTGACGATGACGATAGCGCAGGTGACTACGAAGATTTTGATCCGTTCGATGAATATGCGGGCGGAAGCACTGCTGAGGTGAATAAATTGAATATGCAAAGCTTGCAAAAGTGAGCGTATAGACCACTTTTACAGCGCTCCCGCTGATTTTAAAAGCCATTTCGTTGATGTCGTGGCTACAGGCTACCGTCCTGGACTCTTGCATTTTGCAGACGACGATTTTGCTATATCGGTATCCTTGCCCGTCGTTGAGCTTGCTAAATCAATACCTCCTCGTGCTTTGATGGCATGGGATCGACGTCTTCTTTCCCGCTCTCAACATCTTACTCTGCTTATATCAGGCTTTCGTGGTGTCTACCCTCCACTTGATTGCGGAGGCGTATACAATACCCAGGGTCAAAGATCTGGTAGCTCCTTGACATTCAAAGTTGGCGTTACAAAGAATTATAAACCTGGCAAAGAGTATGCTAGGGACGCTGGAAGGACGTTTGGATTGATCTTGGCCGACGCAGAAGACGAACTTCGCATCCAAGCGGAGAAAGCAGCTGCACTAGAAGACTTTGAATATAATTACGAGGGAACTTCCGGTATGGAGCACACCCAAACATTGGCCCAAGCAGAGGAACATGACGAAGAGGGGAGCTTTGATCGTTTCAGCCTGAGCAACTCTTTGGAATCACTGCTCGACCTTTCTTTGCTCAAGTTCATCTACCTGAGAAGGAAGTTTGGGCTTGGTTGGGCTGGAGCTGAATTGTTGTTCTCTATAGTAGAAAGGACACAGACAACAGAAGATCATGTTTATAACACACAACGAGAGGTGAGAATTACCTTATTCCTTGAGCTCGCTCAAGCTTGCTCTTCCTGCAGAAACTACTGAGTGCTGATACGGAAGAAGCCGAATTGTCTCTCACCAACAAGCTTCCTCACGATCCTCTACGGTGGCTTCCGAAAGATAATGAGGTCAACCTCCTGCTTACAGCATTTTGTTATCTCGTCCGACGTCTTTCAGTTGGTGTTCTTTTTTGTGGTTTCATATCATGTCTAAACGACCCGTAGCTTTGCCCACGATATTGTATTGTATGCCACAGCAAGCTCAACAACGAATTTGAAGCACTCAAGCCGTACGTATGCGATAGCAAACTCTGTACTTATCAATATTACTCTTTGAACCGTGGACCATCCCTTGAAGTAAGTGTTTTTCATCCCGTGCGGTTTATATCTGACGTCTTACATCTCTTGATAGTACGAAATTATACATAATCCGAAGACTGTAGACCTCCTTGTCTCCATAGCTCATTCAGCTGCCTCTGAGCAAGTACTGAGCGATCCTTTTCCTGTTGGGTTAGGTCTTCGAGTTCCAGTTCCCGATGCAAGCCATATACCTCCCAAACTGCCTGTAGCTAGAGGCCTGCAATATGCACAGCCTGCTCCAAAGGCGCAACGAAACAATTCTCCTCCAAATATCGGGCCGGACGGAATGTGTGAATTTGACGAACTATCTGTTCCCTTGGTCTGTATATATTCATACTTAAACAGCACTTTTTGACAATGTCTTCTAGATGAGAGCTGCGATTGTGGCGTTAATTGACAGTCTGCCCGCAGTATGCCATTCTCTTCTATGTCCCTTATGTTTGCCTGATTGTCCTTATAGATCGACGACATGAAAAAACACCTTGAACGAAAGGTCAAAGCGGGAAAAGCAAAGCCGCGACTCAAAGACCTTGAACCCACAGTCCTTCCTGCTGCGTGGTCTATCTTACGCTGGTATGTACACGACAACCTCTTCGCCTGCCCTCGTGTTTTCTAACAGTGGGGAAGGTGTGTCGCCTCCTGCACCGCCCATATTGAGGAAATTACTTCAGGGGAAGAATCTATAAAGAACCTGGGCAAGTCTGAGATTCGTGTGTTCTTTGTCGCTACTAATGGGCCAAAATTAGATCCTGGCTGGCGACAATTCCGATTCAGCGTCGGTTCACCTGATGCTGAGGCTAAGTTCAAGAGCGCTGTGAGTTCAGCTCAGCAGCGAAGTGAGAACGCTGTTGCATATCCTTCTCTATATGTATGACATTGTGCCTTGTTTTGTGTATGAGCACTTACACGCGTCAGCAGGCCTTTCATGGCTCAGCGTTGAGAAATTGGCATTCTGTAAGACGGCGCTGTCAGGGATGACAACTTCAATTCACATTGCCAACAGATCATCCGACATGGCCTTTGGTTCAAAGATGTAGCCAATGGACGAGCGTATGGACATGGTAGGCGCATGTGGCTTTTTGTGGTACTCACAAATCACTCACGAGCAATTGATCGCGAGGGGTCTATCTTGCGAAAGAGGGAAATATTTCCATGGGCACCTACGCGCAACCCGGAAGGTCAACATGGCGCAAGAGCAGAATCTGTCCGACAAATTGTGTGGTCTTGGCAGAAATTGTCAACCTTCCAAACGAATTTGTGAGCCAGAATCCTTACTTTGTGATCAAAGATACCCACTGGATTATATGGTGCGCCCATCTGACTTGTTGCTTCTTGTTGCACCGTTTGCTTATAACGTATATATGGGCCGTAGTCGATATCTCTTGGTCAAAGGTGCCATTGATTCTAGCTATGACAGCATCGTAGCTCCCCTGCCCCCCAAACACAAAGTTTTCCCTCTTGTCAAACTCGATCCATCTCATCCTGTGACACTCAATTCAAAGCACATTGAGATTCCAGAGCCGACCTATCAAATTGCGGCCCTTCTCAAGGCGCGTCAGGCAGAGTTTTGCGAGGAAGAAAACGATGCAGAAGATATCGCTGTGTTCGCAAATAAACCGGCCCCCACGCGTAGCATCGAAGTCTTAGAAATCGATGATGATGATGATGCGATGGACGTCGACATGGACTTCTACGATGATCATGAGTATTCAAACTCAAAGGCTTTTACTTCTAGCACCTTGAAACAAGCCCCAAAGGCACGCCATCTCAGTGATTGGAAACACGACCCAGTGTGGGTTAGACAGACTGTAGGTCACCTAATGTCACCGCCATTGGAAGCAAATCCAAGGGCCACTATGGCTGTTCAAAGGGAATTGAAGGCAACATTGAAGGAACAAGTAGACGTCGCCAGTTTGAAGGAACTCGGATGGTTTTTACCTCAGGATTTCATCGGTGATAATCTCTTCCAATGGATTGTCGAAATGCATTCTTTCGATGAAGACCTCCCTATTGCTCGCGATTTGAAGGCGAGGTATATGGGCCGCATCACAAGTGGACAATAGTTTAAGCTTACGTTCTGCCAACAGAAATCTCAATTCAATCATCTTTGAAATCAGGTTCCCTCCTACCTACCCAAACACTCCACCATTTTTCCGGATCCTGAGCCCGCGTTTTTTGCCATTCATTCAAGGTGGTGGCGGGCATGTAACAGGAGGTATGTTGCAGAAATTGAGTCCGAGCGTTGGTGTGACGTGTTAGACCAGGAGGATCTATCTGCATGGACCTTTTAACAGCCGATGGTGAGTCAATTCCCATTTCTTCCCCTGAATTTGTTACACATAGCCCATCAGGATGGCTTCCAAGCTATAGGTTCCGTTTCTTTCTGTGCTTCTCTGCCATTACACTAATTGCTTCGACAGTATTTCTGCGGTTCTCCTACAAATCAAGCTGGCGATATCCAATTTAGATCCGAGGCCAGCGAGGCTTGCAGCAGATTATCATCGGTAATCCTTCAGAGTTTTATAAAAGTGCCCATTTGCTAAATGATTATGCACAGTCCGTACAGCGTACATGAAGCTTTGGAAGGATACAAGAGAGCCGCAGCTACACATGGATGGCAGGTATAACAACAAATACTTCTTTCGTCTTAAATTCATCTAACCTTTAATTCTAATCCACAGGTGCCAGTTGGGATTGAAAGGCTTGTGAGATGAATAAAGCTCCCTCCACTATTAACTTCATGGATCGAGAGGTGTCTCGTATACCCAAATAGCAACATCTATATAGATATGACAAGTGTCCAGCAAACAGCTGAACCTCTGATACTATGGTGTGTATGATTGAGTATAACTAAACCCTCTGCCTCCACTTTAACGGCTGTGAGCGTTCAAGCGACTTCTGTTGTTGATTACGGGCTGCATTTATCTGAATGAAGACAAGGAGTGTGATGAATGGACAGACCATCACCCGGACAGTTGTTCTATCTTACATGCACAGTAACACAGTGGTCCTTGACCATTGCCACAAGCATTCTTTGAACAGACTCATCCTTTGGTGATTTCCACTTCCCACCTCGCAATATACTCTCCTCTGCAGGTGACAAGGCTTTAGTGACATCCTCCCTCAAATCAAGGAGATCGATGGAGTAGTTACAAGCGGAGCACTGCCATTCAAATTGGCCATCGTGTATCACAGGGTGACGCAACCAGAACGCGAGAGTTGGTGGTATATCAAGCACGAGGTCCTCATCGTTAGAGGATTCTGAATAGGAAGATGTTGAAGGCTCAGAAAAATCGGAATCATATATGAATTCGGCAGCTGTGGGTAGATGCGTGCGAGCGGCTGTAGGATATGCAGTCCCGACATGCGGCGACAATGGACGTGTCTGCAAATAGCGAGCGTAGATGTTCGAGATAAGGAAGGCCGAAGTAAAAGAAAATCAGCACAAAGAAAGGGCTGGAACTGATATGCTTACTTTCCGATTCTTTTTTGGTTTCAAAGCGTTTTGGATTCGTGTCTCCCAGCTGGCACCATCAGTGATCACACCAAATTGAGAGAGGTCCAATCTTTTCGTTAAGTCTGGTTTTTCACCGTCAGGTACGCCCCAGCCTATCGAGGCAGATGTATGCCAAGCCTTCAGTCGCACATCAGCTACCTCATTGCAGAACTCGATCCACTTCGGTATGTTCAATTTCTTGGGGGTCACTCCATGCGTCACAAGATGCTGGGCAAGGATCCATTCGGCGTGTGTAGCAAACAGGCCCGTCATCTCAGCTCGAGAAACGTGTCGAGGAAAGCATCCGATAGATTGTTCCTGGAGGCGGTAAGAATATTGACTGACAAGCCATTCAATGGTCCGTTCTTCTGTAGATGTATGTGGATCTTGTTGAATGAGCTCCTCGATGAGAACCCACAAGCGGTAGCGGGCGAGGAACTTTCGGCTCAGTCGAAAAGTTCCAGCGTCGATAGATAGTATAACATATCTTCTGCAACAGCAGTGTTAGTCCAGGTTCAGGCTTATCTTTGATCGCAGGAATATTGCACCTTTTTCTGGAATCGATGACCAGGTCCGTTTCATATCTATCGGCAGCTGAGTGAGTACATTGAGGCAGATCAGTTCTGTGAACACATTTTCGACATGACACGAAATTTTCTTACTTACTCAGAAACCGAGCTGACATGTTTTTAATACACCGGACCCATACAAAAATTTTGACTTTGGGGTCCCGGTATATCTTTTTCAAATCGAAGATGTGGTGTTTATTCGTGTCCCTTGCGAGTGCATACAAGTCATCTTGAAGGATCTTCCATCCTTCAGGCGCCAACCAAGTCAGGGATTCGATTTTCAAGATACCGTAGAAAGTGGTAGGGTCGTCCTTTGGTGGGGATGCAACAAACTCCGTTGCATCTAGGCTGTTCACGGATTGTTTAGTAGTGTAAAAGGTCGGCCAATGTGGACGGACCCAATGGGTTGACGGCGACGCTCCAACTTCAACTTTCTCAGAGCAAGCCGATTAGATTTTGAAGACAGAATAAGGTCCTCTGGATAGGGACCAAGGGGATTGTCAGCGAGGAATTTGATTATGGTCATGGTAAGGCTGGTCGGACTTTTCCGCCAGCTTTGCTCACAACCACAATGATGCTTAGTCGCCGTCTCATCCCGCTCAACCGCACTCTCCAGTCTCTCGCTCGCGCTGCCTCATCCTCTGTCCCAGCAAGGCCACAGTCCTCGGCTCCTGCTCCTCAAGCTCCCAACTATCCCACAACATGGTCAACCAATCAACAATCGCGAGCTGCGGCTACCGCTGGCGCTCGCTTTGAACAGACTGCACTTGAGCTGCAGCCCAACCCGCTTAGCGCCATGGAACTTATTGCAAATGAGCCTGTAAGGCTAGTACATGGGCGGAAGGCTGTTTGTGATGGCGGTACGCAAAGCCATCTCTTCTTTGACCGTGCATGCCTCTAATATTTTACAGGAGGTGGCCCGTTGGGACATCCCAAGATATTCATCAATCTGGTGCGAAGAGCACTACATATCAGCCTGAGGTGGTTATTTACATTCATTCTCCGTAGGATGCGCCTGGTACTCGTGCTTGTGGGTTTGTATCAGACCTTGCCTTTTCACTTGACAAGACACTGATTTCAATTGGATTCCCAATTACTCCAGATATTGGTGTGCACCCTTTCCCTTTAACATACCAATGTCCTTGCTAAATCTTCATCAGTGGCATTCGTTTCGAACAGGCACCCCACCATCATTGATATAGGTAGATCTTCGGCATGCAATCTATATACACCATGAAAAGATTTCTTGCGAGACCCCTGAGTGTGATTATTGGCCTTCCATATGCCAATGGGCGGTAAAAATACATTTGGTCTCTACTACTATATACGTAGCTCCGGCTGACATGATGCAACTAAAGAACAAAGTGAGTATGGTATGAACAGAGGAAACCTCGGATTAGAGACAAGTGCATGAGGTAGAACCAATGGTTAATTATATGCAGGATGTGAGGTCAGTATACCCCCTTGGTCCAATGGCAATGAGTGAGTAATGGAATGAGACGTGTGAAGGAAAGTGAAATTTGGGCCAAAAGAGTGTGAGGATGGATAAGCTCTAGTCGAAATCAAGCATCTTCTGAAGGGGTGGTAACGAAGGACATTGGAGAGAGTGGAGGGTATTCGCCTCCCGCGATAGCATCCAGCTGGGAAAATGGTGGAAGGGCGTTGGATGACTCACTGTCGGCAGTTTGTGGGGGGAGGGGTGGCTGAACGGATTTTCGAAAAGAATCAGGCGCCAGACCATCTAAACGGTCCCATTCGTAACTCACCACTTTGAATATCGGGTTAATATTCGACCGGGCGGATTTTGGCGTGGTACCAAGGCGCGGTGATTGACCTTGGTATTCAAAGGGAGGATACGTTGAATTCTGCACGAACTGTGGCTGGGATTCTGGAACTTGAATCCAGGGCGGGGATGGCGACATAGTGGGAGAAAGAGAGAGCATTTGCATTGGGGGAGGAGACATAGAGTTGACGGACGCCTGGACATGGAAATCATGTGCTAGCTGCCCTTCAAGTGAGAAGGAATTTGATGAACGCGCGGATGGCGCGAAGTCGTCGAAGGAAGTACGCAACGATGACATTGAAGTCATCCTGTTGATACCAAATACACTGGGCCGATGGCGCATTCGTGACGGCCCTGGGTCACTATCCACCGTCGCAAAGGATATTGAGGACATCCGGCCCATACTGTGAACGTCTGATGATGACATTGAGTGGTCGTCGTCAAACTCCCGTCGGCGCGCCTTCGAAACCCGTTCGTTCACCCCTCGCCAATCTCGCTCACCATTATCCCCTGGAGACATGAAACGTGCCCCTGCCGCGTTCACTGTGCTGCTCTGGTTCTGGCGGGTCTGTGCAGAAGTCAATTTGCTCTTCTCAGAGAATTCCAGCCTCTGCTCGTTTCCACCGAGCCACTCCAGCTCATTGCTCGTCGTCTTCTGCATCACCTGACTACGCTTCTGCATGACCGCTCGCGCTTGTTCACGGTGATTCTTCTCCGCCAATTTACGCCTTTGTTTCTCCGCCTCCCTCTGCATTCGCTCGGCCTCCTTCTTGATCTTCTTTAGATCAACATCCGTGCGTTCCCGCACCGGAGAGGGTTCCCGCAATGATCTACTATCCGTGCTCGATGATTGCGTGCGCTTCAGTGATGGCGTTGAACTCGAGGACGGTAGAGGCACTTCATCCAATGGCGGCAGATGTGACTTGTCGCCACCAAACATGCCACCCAAGCCCCACCTGTGGTTCTTCTTGCCGAAAGACAACGAGCTGAGCTTTCCCAACTTGTTTGCAGGAGTGGAAAGGATGCCGGAATGCTCGGGTAAACGTTCGGGCTCTAGGTTGGGCCGAGCAGGGTATTCTGGCACCATTGGGGAACCTTGAATGTCCATCCGCTGATAATGGTGCTCTGCAAGTTCTGGTGAAGGAGATACATCCATAGGAGAGTCGGGGCCATTGGAGTGCGGGTGCGCCCCATTTGGAGGGACCACCCATGGTTGATGACGGCGTTCTTCCTGTACGACTCCAGAGCTACGGGGTGATGAGTACATGTCATTTTCAGATTGATGATTCTGGATCGGGGGAGTTGAAGAGTGGTGAGAGTGCGGTGGATTGAGGTTGTTAGGATGGTGGGAGCGCGGAATCGACAATGGCGTTGCATTTGGTACTCTACCATTTGAGAAAGCTGATATGGATGCACTCGATGTTGTAACACGAAGTCCGGCGGGTATTGGTATATTGTTGCGGGGTATCGTTTCACGTAGATATGCGTGATCTAGACATTGGCGGCTGGTCAACCGTTTGTCAGGATCGTACTTCAACAAGTCGCGTATGCAATGAATCAAGGACAAGGGCACATTTCTCTCAAAGAGCGTGTGAACATCTCTCGGCTTCAGCTGCTCAAATCTCAGCAAACGCAACATCTGCAGTTATAGGAAACATACTTTGGGAAATTGAAATCCGACTGCCTTGGCCATTTTGATCCCTCTGGGCCATGCACCCCCACCCAACGGCCCTTGGTGTGAGTCAAGCCCATATTCATCACTAGGGTCCCCAAGAATTTCGCATATTCGAGCGACCTGGTCGATCTGGTCGGAACCGGGGAACAAGGGGCGAAGATTCACCAGCTCCGCCATTATAGTGCCCAACGCCCACATATCCACAGGATTTGAGTAATCGCGGCTGAGTAGAAGCACCTCTGGTGCACGATACCAACGGGTCGAAACGTATTCGGTATACGGGGGGCTGCTTTTGGTCTCACGGGCGAGACCAAAGTCAGCGAGTTTGATGATGGCAACGACGTCACCTTCCGTCGTCCCTGGTTGTGCGGTAGGTGAAATAGGCGTATAATTAAAAAGTCCAGTTGTTGTCACAAGGACATTTTCTGGCTTCATGTCGCGATGAAAGTATCCCGAATTATGAATGTGGTCCAGGCCAGACACGATTTGAAGAAAGATTGAAGCAACTAGACCACCCGCCAGTGGTCGGCCTTTGCGGGTCTTGATGAGATGATAAAGGTTGCCTTCCATGGATTCGAAGACGAAGTAAAGTTCCTTGGAAGCAGGGAGGAGAAAGAAGTCGTAAAGAGGTATGATGTTGGGATGGAAAGGGATGGCGCGTAGAGACTGCATAGATTGATATTAGCCTTGTGTTAGCAGAAAGTGCAGAGAAACAGCGCTCGCCTCAAGCTCCTTGAGCTTCTGACATTCATCCCATCCGCCTTCCCATCTTTTCTTCATACGCTTCACTGCGACAAGCCGTTTTCCAGCCCACTCCGGCCTTGCACCTGCTCCACATTGCATTGGGGATAAAGGGGTATTGGGGGGTAGCGTCCCATGCCAATCGCACAACCAGACCGTTCCGAAGGATCCATCTCCCAAAACTTTGAGAGGGGTGTAGGAGCGCGTTGAACCTGATAAAGAAATAATCTTAGTATCGGCTGAGAGGTCCGAGGAAGAAAGAACAAACTGGTCTGAGATGAGCCGACAACGAGGTGGTTGTTCCGTATGGAAACGCTGGGTATGCCGACAACCACGATGGGCTCTTTGGGCACCGATGATGCAGACCGTTGTGATGATGGTGGGGGTGGTGGGGGTGGTGCGGGGTTGCCATTGGGCTGCTGGGGCGCTGGATGTGGAATTGGATAGGGGTTGTCGTAGGGAGAGAGATTATGGCCGTTGTGGACATGAGATGAGGTTGCGTACATGATACGCCTAGCATTGCCCAGGCTCGGAGGTAGAATTGCAGGAAGGTGTTAGAAGAGAGCTGTAAGAAGTAAATAGGCAAAAATGGCTGCTGGCAGGTGAGGATAGCTCGTTTTTGTTATTCGCTGCAGTCAGTGAACAAGCGAGCAAAAGAAAGCCGAGTAGGAGGCGACTCGTGATGCGGAAAAAGGGAGCCGAACGGGCTGCGTGCTGCTTGGACAGTCGAAGGGGGCTTCGGCGTCGAGAAAGGCAACGAGACGGACGAAGAGCACGTCGTCGTGGCTGTCGACGACGACGATGGGCGATGGACTGATGCACGGCTGCCCAAGTCTTCTCTTCCAAGTTAGAGCCGCTCAGCTGACCTTACTTCGGATCTGTCACATCCTCTTGATCCCAATATCCATCCCTGACTCTCGCATGTCCAAGATCCCCATTGCACGAGTCTAGATTAGGTTACATACGAAAGCAAATACATCGACTATAATATCATACAAGCGTCTTCTAGTATGGAACCTCGTGGAATAGCTTCGACACACTCTCGCCGTAATGGCTGCGTCTGATCACCTCCCCAAGCACAACTCCAATGTCAATAACTTCGATTTTCCCGCAGGCCGCCTGGTTTTCCGCTTGTGGAAGCGTGTTCGTCACAATCAATTTCTCCAATGCGCTTGCTTCCACAGACTTGAGCGCATTACCACTCAGGATGCCGTGCGTGACTATCGCGTAAACTTTCGACACTCCAGCCTCCGACAGGTGCTGTGCAGCTAGACAGAGTGTGCCACATGTGTCCGCCATGTCATCCACGAGAATCGCAATTTTATCCCGGACGTGGCCTACCAAAACCATCCGTGAAACTTCATTTGCCTTTTTACGCTCCTTATGAAACAGTGCGAAGTCAACACCCAGACGGTCCGCAATTGAAGTCGCTCTGTGCACGTCAATAAGATTGAATTGACCTGAACCGTTCGATCGTACCTCTTGGCTCCTCCAGCATCTGGAGAAACGATCACAACGTCATCCACATTGAAATGTGTCCGAATGTAAAGGATCGCTGAGGGCTCCGCATAAAGCTGCAAAAAGTAACCGATGTCAATGCTAAGTCAGATATGGTAAGAGCAAACATTACATACACTATGAAGGCAAAATATCAGCTGCAGGGAAACGAACAAGTGAGATAATGATTTATGACTTACTTGTCGACAGGGACGTCGAAGAAACCCTGAATCTGTGACGCATGCAAATCCATCGTCTATGCAGGAGCAAAAACGTTCGCATCTCTGACTCCTAAAGAAGATGGACGACACTGACGATAACATGATCGCACCCCGCCTTCTGTATCATGTTGGCTACCAACTTGGCTGTGATCGGTGCTCGACTCTTATCCTTCTTGTCTTGTCGTGAATACGGGAATAATGGAATAACTGCAGTGATTCTTTTGGCGCTGGCGATTTTGCAGGCGTGGATCATTATGCATAGTTCCATGAGAGCAGTGTTAACTGCCCCGCATCCAGTGTTGATGATGTACACATCGTCCTCGCGGACGGACTCTGCGATACGGACGCTCGTTTCGCCAATTCCACTGCGAGTAATCTCTGCTTTAGAAAGAGGAAGCCCGATCCTGTGCAAAGAGTGTCACTGGGGAGCCGGGGTGAATGCATGTGGGAGACCTTACCGCCTAGCAATAATTCCGGCGAGTTCAGGATGGCTTGTACCTAGACAAACGATATCAAGTCGAAGATATGTAATGGAGGTCGCTTTTCGCAACTGACCAGAGAAAATCTTAATTCCGCTTCCATTCAACATGATTATGTAGCAATGGGGCAAATGTCCATAAAATAAAGCAAGAAAAGAAGGGCCGAAATGGACTTGGAGAAGTTCGAGGAATGGGAGGAATGAGGAATGGGAGGACAGACAAGGCGATAGATAAGTATGGGATTGTCCAAAGAAAAGCGAAATAAATTGCTGACTCAGCCATTTTTATTTTTCACCAAGCAGTTGCAAAGCAGAGCAGAATTACATGTGTACCCCTGAATGTCCTTTACTCGCTGCCTTTTTGAAACATCCGTGGTGCCCACTAACCACTCAGTACTCAGTACTGAGTCCTCAAGCTTTCAAATCCCGTACATCTCCTCTCAGTTCGCCGCATATAGATGCCTCATATTCTTAATGCGTGACCACAGCCATAAGCATGTGTTAATGTTAGCACCAATATTAATCAACTCCAGTCAAGTGATTCACTCGTCTCAGACCATACTACTACTACTACTTGAAAAGCAACTACTCTGAATAAGCATTCGTATAATGGCTTTCGTGGATTATGGCAGCCTTGGGTTCAAGGATATTGTTGTGACACTGGAGGGTACTATTGTGGTGATAGTTCTCAATCGGTCCAAGCAGTGAGTTCTGTCCACTGTGACTATGATTGTTAGGAGAATGCTCATGGTACATGTAGGAGGAACTCCATCAACAAGAACATTATTCTTGAGCTGAAAGAAGCATTCAAGCTATGCGACCGAGACGATCGCGTCCATGCCATCATTCTTACTGCGGACCCAACTGCACCAGCTTATTGCTCTGGCGTACGGCGCCCGCATCTCATTCGCACCTAGAAGACTGATCTTCGTCCTCGCAGGCCGACATATCAGGGGGTTGGGACTTGCTGTGGGAAGAGGAGGCTGAGAAAGAAGGGAATCACGGTTCGTCGTATCTGCCTTGCTGTGACGCCCATTAACCTCGCCAACAATAGCGCACCGCGACTCTGGCGGCACTCTTTCCGTAGTAATTTATAGATGTCGTAAGCTTACAATTGCAGCAGTGAATGGTCATGCTGTGAGTCCGTTGACGTTCGTTATCACAATTCATCTCACGAACGCAATAGGCTGGTGCTGGAGTCACTGCCTTCCAACTCCCGTTTGATTTTCGGTTTGTCTGGGCAGGAGCCAAACTAACTTTCCCGTTTGTCCGTCGCGGAATTGTAGCGGAAGGTGTGTGATATCTTCTGGACCTGTGTGGCCCTTTGTCCTGATAAAAGCTTCGCAACAGCGACCTCGACATATTTGTTACCTCGTCTTCTTGGGCATTCGCGGGCAACTTCACTTCTACTGAGTGGTGCCACCGTCACGCCGGATTCACCTGTAATTCAAAACCTCTACCAACAGATTATCAAATCGCGCGAGGACGTGTTCCCAACCGCTAAGGCTTTTGCTGAAGAGTTGGTTTCCAGTACTTCGCAGACTTCAGTAGCCTTTACTAAGGCCTTAATCCAACACCCCGGTGATTCCATTGAGGAGAACCATCTGCTTGACTCTATGGCAATTCGCATTCTCGGAAAGAGAAAGGATGCGGAGGAAGGAGTTAACTCATTCAAGGAGAGGAGGCTCCCAAAGTTTACGGATACCTTGTCTCAAGCTTCGAAGCAGTTACCCCCTTGGGTTCGTTGATATCTCCGTTAAACTGCTATGCCGATCTCAACACTGACATGATGGCTAGTGGCGAAACCTGGATATTGTTCATTTAAAGTCTAAGCTCTGATGAATGGTGGATTTTTTATTGCATGAATATTAACTTCTCTTTTTGAATAACTTGGGCAATTGCCTTGATTTGAGATTTATGAGCACGTGATACCCCTAGTCAGGAGTGACGTCAATCCAGAACATTCGACTCGGCAGTGGAAGCAACTGGTCTGACGCGGTTGGACTACAAAAGCGCGACGATTCTGCCTGACTCCAACACATTATACCATGGCTTCCAACTTCGACTTTACTGACAAGACTCAGCAGTCTCTGTCCGATGCCTTTCAGCTTGCTAAAGACTATGCAAACGCTCAAGGTGCCGTTCTTTTCGTCGTCTTCACACCAGACTACAAACTAACTCTTCGCTAGTTTACCCAGCCCACATATCCTTTGTTCTCATAAATGAGGGATCTGGAACATCTGTTCCCGGGGGGATACAACAGTCGTCAGGACCTGTACCTTTATTCGTATCCGTCATTCAGCGTGCTGGAGGAGACCCAGTATGACTCCACCCCCCTCCCCCCCTCTCTTTCTCAGAATACTAACTCCATGTCAGATCGCAGTAAAACGCGGTATCCAAAAGCTCATTGTTCGCGTTCCGACACAAAGTCCACCTCCCGATGAGACATCCCTTAGTACCGCCGCGTTAAAAGTCCTTCGCGAAGCGCAAAACCTCCAAAAGACTATGCATGATTCGTATATTGCTCAGGACCATCTACTCAGAGCCCTTGTGGAAGACCCCTCGATATCTACTCTTCTAAAGGAGCTCGGTCTCACCGAAGCAAGCCTCATTACGGCCATCGATCAGATTCGAGGAAATCGCCGAGTTGAATCCAAGACCGCGGAACAAGGCTTCGATGCTCTTTCGAAATATGCCGTCGATCTTACAGCATTAGCCGAGGAGGGTAAAATCGATCCCGTCATTGGAAGAGACAACGAAATTCGACGGGCTATTCGCATCCTGTGCAGGAGGTATGTGTATGATCCACCCGCTATGGTCAGTTATCTAACTTCCGTCAGGACTAAAAATAATCCTGTACTTATTGGCGAGCCAGGAGTGGGTAAGACATCGATCGCGGAAGGTCTTGCTCAGCGCATTGTCAAACGTGATGTCCCTGCCAGCCTTATCGCTCGGCTTTACTCCCTAGATATGGGTGCATTGATGGCTGGTGCCAAATACAAAGGTGAATACGAAGAACGCATCAAGTCCGTCCTTAACGAAGTCGAAAAAGCCGCCGAGGACGGCCCCGGCGTCATCTTATTCATTGATGAACTGCACCTCATAATGGCCGGCAGAGGTGGCGAAGGTGGCGGAATGGACGCCGCCAACCTCTTCAAGCCACTTCTTGCTCGTGGCAAGCTGCGATGTATTGGTGCCACGACCCTTGCGGAGTATAGGAAATACATCGAAACTGACGCTGCTCTGGAACGCCGATTCGCGCAGGTCATTGTCAATGAGCCCAGTGTATCGGAGACCATCAGCATCCTTCGAGGTATTCGGGAGAAATATGAAGTTCATCATGGTGTCAGGATTCACGACAGTGCTCTCATATCGGCTGCTCAACTTGCACATCGCTATCTAACCTCCAGACGACTTCCGGACTCTTCAATTGACCTTGTCGATGAAGCTTGTGCTAGGTTTGTTTTGCTGCTACCTCGTTGTCTGAAACATTGCTGATCCAGCTAAAGCGTTCGCGTAACCCGAGAAACAGAACCCGAAGAAATAGATAGACTGCAGCGGCGCAAACTCGAATTGGAGGTCGAGGTCCACGCTTTGGAACGGGAAAAGGACGTAGCTAGTAAGGAGCGATTGCAACTTGCACGAAAGGCCATTTCGGAAGTCGAGGAGCAGCTCCAGCCACTGAAAGCAGCTTATCAGAACGAGAAGAGCCGCGATGATGAGATTAATACGCTTCGCAGAAAGATCGACGACTTGAATGTTAAACGCGAGGACGCTGAACGAAGGTATGTCTTGTGTCAGTATCCCGACCATTATCTGGACTTGATTTGTTTTTGTCTAGGCATGACCTTCAGACTGCCTCTGACCTGAGGTTTTATGCGATCCCCGACTTACAGACACAGCTCGAGAAGCTGGAGGCCAAGAAAGCGGCAGATGAGGCTGTGGCAGGCAGTGGGGCCGATACAGTAACCTCAGAACAGATCGCCGAAATTGTTGCAAGATGGACATCGATCCCAGTCACTCGGTTGGTGTCTACGGAGCGCGAAAAACTGTTGCGGATAGAAAAAGTCCTTGGAAATAGCGTTGTCGGCCAGGTTGACGCAGTCAAAGCAGTCGCCAATGCTATCCGGCTCTCTAGGAGCGGGCTCGGAAATCCGAACAGGCCAGTCGCAAGTTTCTTAATGGCTGGCCCCTCAGGGACTGGGAAAACTCTTCTCGCAAAGACTGTGAGTTAACAGCCTCATTGAATCGTAAATTCTGTGGTGCGACCAATGCTGATATGCCACGTTAGCTTGCGACGTTATTATTTGATTCGCCAGACGCCATGATACGGATTGATGGCTCCGAATACTCAGAGAAGCATTCCATCGCGCGCCTCATCGGTTCTCCACCAGGTTACGTGGGGTATGATGCTGGTGGTCAACTTACCGAATATGTGAGGCGCAAGCCCTATACCATCGTCTTGGTGGATGAAGTAGAGAAGGCATGCCGAGAGTTTGTTACATTATTCCTCCAGGTCCTCGACGACGGCCGTTTGACGGACGGACAGGGAAGAGTTGTTGACTTCCGGAACACTGTCATTATCATGACCTCCAATCTTGGCGCAGCGTATCTCAATGATATGGGCGAAGGCCCTGTTCGTCCAGAAACGAAGTCACTGGTGATGGGAGCCATTCAATCGCACTTTCCTCCCGAGTTCGTCAACAGGATTGACGAGATCATCATTTTCGTAAGAGCTCACCTTCTCTAACATGGGTAACCGTTGAATACTGATCTTTCGGTTTAACCTCAGCGCGCATTATCCCGCCAGCATGTCCTGAAAATAGTTGATATTCGTCTAAAAGAAGTGGAAGACCGTCTTGCCGATCGAAAGATCAAGCTTGACATCGACCCCGAAAGTAAAAATTACCTCATGTCTGTGGGGTATTCGACCACCTATGGCGCTCGTCCCCTCAACCGTTCCATTCAAAGCGAACTTCTCAATCCGTTGTCAGTGATGCTTCTTTCGGATCGCATACGCGATGGCGAAACCGTCCGGGTGCGCTACGACGGACCACGCAATCGGCTCGAAATAATTCCCAATCATGAAGGAAATGTGCCAGAGGACTACATGGATCTTGACGAAGATGACGAGATCGAGATCGAAGAAATGGACTAAATGTAGCACAAATACTATTATACCACGACTTGGACGATCACAATTTTTCCTGTTGACTGCTTTGTAAATATAATGTTCTAACATGTAACTTGTATGATTTTGAAGCCTTAGTTAAGGAATGAAGCTTTGCAATATTAATGGTTCCATTTGAACTTGGAACTGCCAATGTTTGAACGTGAATTGAACATGGAACATTCTCTGCTTTAGTGGGCACGTGCCACAATTACTCCAATTACTATTAGCAGTTTCAATTTGATCATCAGCTGGGTCACAACTCTCCTCATCGCATCATGGCCTCGACCTGTCGACTTGCACTTCGACAGGCAATATCTGGTGTGGACAGCACACACATTTCCATTCCTTTTGGTATAATAATTGGCCTCTTGGCCTCCTTCGTTCAATCTCTTGGTCTTACCATTCAACGCAAGAGCCATGTTCTCAACCAACTTCTACCAGAGCGACAACAACGTGTCGAACATCGGAGACCGTAAGAAACTCCACTCACCATACTTTTACATACCCTTGACTGAGATATTGTTCCACATAGGCTTTGGTTGGTTGGTTTCGCTATATTCATCTCCTCTAACGTCATTGGATCCCTTGTCCAAATCGCTTCCCTTCCTGTCGTGATACTCGCGCCTTTAGGTGCCGTATCTCTTCTGTGGAATGCCTTCTTCGCCCGTCTTATTTTGGGCGACGTATTCTCCCCATGGATGGTTCTTGGTACTGTTCTTATCGCTGGTGGTGCCGTGCTCATTGCTGTCTTTGGAATTGTGCCGGAACCAACGCGGTCGCTGGAAGATCTTCTCGCTCTTTTTAGCAGACCCGCGTTTGTGATATATTTCTCTATCTTAGGCGCCACGGTCCTAATATCCCTCATCATTGTATGTGTCTTCCGAGTTTTTATGTGTCTATTCTAATACGCTTTCAGACTCATTTAGTGGAATTCTCTCTATCACGTAGAATATCTCAGGCCAATTCCCCTTTAATATCGTCAACTTCAGACACATATTCCACTCATAAACTCATCCCATCTTCTCAACCAGCTGCACCCTTGTCCACGGGGCTTTCAACATCAATAGCAGATGCTGGCATCTCAGAACGCACGCCTTTGTTAAAAAGACCAACGGGCTCACCAGCTTCTTCGCTGTACGGCAAATATAGCGACGCTGATGTTAAAGGAATCCATCGTACCCGTCTTCTACTTGCGATATCCTATTCTTCTTTCTCCGGAATAATATCTGGCATGTGCCTCCTTTTTGCCAAGAGCGGCGTCGAGCTACTTCTTCTGACACTGCAAGGTGACAACCAATTTTGGCGATGGCAAGCTTGGGTCCTTGTACTTGGCCTCATAGTGTTCGCATTACTGCAGTTGTGGTACTTGCACAAAGCCCTAGTATTAGCTGATCCGACCCTGGTCTGCCCTTGTAAGCATTAGTAAAAAATTATCCACGGTCAGAAACTGAATTTCTATTTCAGCGGCCTTTTGCTTCTACAACGTGTCCTCGATCCTCAATGGCTTAGTTTATTTCAACCAATTCTCGCTTATTCCTCCATTTCACCTCGCCCTGGTTGTTCTGGGTATGTCTGTGCTTCTTGGTGGTGTCTGGGTTGTCAGCATACAATCTGGAGCTAAGGAAGAAGACATTGAGACATGGGGCGAATGTGATGACCTTGACATTGGAACACCGTGTCTCCCGGATGTCGAGGAAACACTTCTTCATACACCTCAACGGATTGAAATTGGATCGGTCGCGATGGAAAGAGGCACGAGATCAGAGTCCGATATACACGACCTTTCAGGGCCTAATGGTCCTACTCTGGATAGTGGAAGCACCACCTCACCACCTTTCCGAACCAGCCCTCTCCGCCATCTTCTCTCTCCGGAAAGAACGCCTTCGACACTAACGTCGCGAATGCGTCGACGCCGGACAACGTACGATGCCGGCACGCACACTTCTACGCGTCGAAGCCCACCATTGTTGCCGATAAATACAATAGGGACAGGATTCCAGATTGGGCTGTCCCCCGTCAGCCCAGGCTTTGCGATCCAGCCTCGCGAGAGAGGAAGGAGGGTGAGTGGACGGGGCGTTTCGGAAATTTTAGATGGGACGGTGGAGGAGCAACTGCGGCGGAGGACGGTGAGTGAAGGAGATGTGAGGAAGAAGGCCTTGGCGTTGGTTCCAGGACGGGCTGTTGATGTCGAAAATGAAGGTGATGACGGCAATCGGGGGCAGGTGGTGACAGACCGTGGAAAGGGCAAAGGAAGAGAGAGCAAGAGGAGATGGGATTGGTTACGACGAGTACTTAATTAGAAGGACGTTGTAATTTTGTAGTGCATGAGACGCGTCTTGTGGGAAGTGGAGTGGCGAGATCACATATCAGGGACGCGGAGAAGTGTGATATGAATGTGTGATGCGCCCTGACCGAAATGCCGGTCACCATGCGAGCAGGCAACTTCTCCACCGAGAGCTCACTTTCTTATGGTGTTGTCCAGGCAGCGAGTCGAAGAGGGAAGCAAGGGAAGCAAAGGGAAGAGGGAGTTGGGGAGCGTGGCGCGAGAGAGGGGAGGGACGATCACGTGGTTGTATGTTATGGAAGAGGCGCGCCTAGCAGTGGCATTGAAATGATATATAGACTAGTGGTAAGTATATAAAAGTAAACAAGATTAGCGTTTCGTTTTGTCTGCGCCCACGCTCGTTCTTTTCCTCTTCCATGGCCGTTGGACGTCGTCCTCCTGGCATTCCACCCACCGCCGTCGCCGCCAGCCCCGTCGTCCCCGACAGGGTCCTCAAGTCGCGTTTTTCCGACCAGTCTCTCGTTGACAACCACCCCCAGCGCTCAGCATTCTCCCCAAGGTCCATTTCTAATGCTTCCAGCCGTGTCACCACCAGCTCAGGCACCCCCATCATAAATATTTCCGTGCAAAATAATAATACCAACTCATCAACCATCAACGCCACCCCTTCTGCTGACGACGCTCTCGCCGACGAGCTCGACTATATCACCATTATCACCCCCAAGGACTCCAGTCCAGCCAATTCCTTTTCCTCTTCTCACCGGACCGACAAGGCATCTCGCATTCTGGGCATCAGACACCGCAGAAGCATGGAGCCTATCCCGGCATCTGCACGCAATTCCATCGTTTCTACTCGTTCTATGCGTGACCCGCCTCCCATGGCTTCTTTCGTCCCCACCCTTCCTCTCACGTCCCTCTATGTCGTATCAGGCCTCCCAAAGTCCCCCCATACGTGGACCCTCGCTGATCCAGACTCAGTACTCGGCTTACACCACAGCGAGGGGGCTGTCAGCCGTTGGTGGAGACCAGAAGTTCTCGGGAGCACCGTTAGTCCCGGCGCAGGCGGCGGAAAGAAGAAAAAACGAGGCAAGGGTGAGGAGATCATGAAAGGAGCGGGCGCTCTTTCCAAGCAGGAAGTTGGTAAAATGCTTTCCAAGGCCCTCAAAGTAAGTTACCTTCTCCAAAAATTTGGTTGCGCTTCTTCTGGTATTGAAAAACCCCGTTAATAGCTCTCATTCACTCGTGAGGTTGAAGTCATCGCGTCTACACTCCAGCCTGCATCCACAATCCATACATTCTCGTTCACTCTCCCAGCTCCCAGCACTCCGCTTGCCCCCACGCCGTCTGGAGACCTTCTCCGTGCCTCGGTTCTCTCCAGCACGGATAATAGATCATCTGCGGCCACTTTTTCCTATCCTTATAACGACGATCCTTTTGCTCGCCCATCCTCTGCCTATCTTGGTCCTCCCAGCCTTTTGGGCCATAGCTCCCATTCCAACTCCGCTGTTGCGGCAAAGGGTGATATTAACCCCTCTACGTCTAGCACTGTCACATACCATGGGGTGTGCCTGACGGTCTGGTCTCACGCTGATGCAGAACGAAGCACCGCGATCCGTCGGACACTGGAAGCTGGGCGTTCACGGAAAGAGTCCGCACAGTCGATCGTCGCCTCGCGCCTCAAGAATTTACGCGCTGAAGTGACAGGAACGACAAGCGACGGGCCTGATCCCACCACCCAAGCTAGACGCACAGCAAAGAAAAACTCCCGTGGACCGTGGGCTGATGCTGAAACCGATGGCGCGGAAACAGAAGCCGACGGGGCGATGAGTGAGAGCGACTTTGAGGTGGCGAGCACCGTGGGACATGGTCCGGGGGAAAGTACGCTTTTCTTGCCAGGAGATACGGTCTTCTGGTTACCTTATGCACTGAGTAAAAGTTTTCTTCATAATCGCGCATGGTCACTCTCTGAACCCTTCTGTTCAGCGCTTGTCTCCCGTCATCCGGTCTACGACTTGATGCGCGACTACCTCACGCTCTCCTGGGCACGATTTTCAAAAGATGTTCAGTCACACACTCTGCAGATTTCGAAAATCCTTGCACACCCTGCTCCTCGTGCTGGAGATCTCATCAAGCTCGACGCGAGCCCCAAAAGCGATGGCAGCGATTCTAACCTCGAGGTCATTGCCCGCTTTCCTGGCGGCCTTGATTTTGGCCGCGGTCTAGTTGATATCAATTTTACGATGTGGCCGCTCTTCAAATGCCTGAACATTGACAACATTCTGACTATCTGCGAGGTGCATCCTACTGAGAGTCTTCCGGAATCCTACTTACCTCCTGATGCTTGATCTTTCAGATTGCTCTAGCACCAACTGGCCGCATTCTTTTCTTCTCTCGACACCCTGCTATGCTTGGAGTATGTCCTTGTTAATGGTTTCATCCATCAATCTCATTCATTTGCCCAGATCGCTGTTTCTACTATCAAATATCTCGTTGAACTTCGAGGATGGAACGGCATATCTCTACCAGCAGTTCATTCCCGCGATGCCAAGATATATATTGACGATCCTGGCCCATGGATCATGGGTCTCGCAACTGAGGCAAGATATAGCATTCGGCCTGCTCCTGAAGTTTGTGTTTGTGATCTGTACGCGCTTATTCTTTGATCATTGTTGCGTCCTCTTTTTGAACGAACATATTTTGCAGGGACATCAACTATCTGTGCGTTCTCAATGCGTTACCTCGAATACCACTTACACGTTTGTGTCAGGAGCTGTCCATCCCCTCCCGCTGGTGTAGTTTCCGCCAAGCAACAGCGAGATAAGTACAGGCAAAGGTTGCTGGCTGCTTTCGAGTCACATTATCATCCTGATCACTCCGTCCCGAGGTACTTCCCATCTCAAAGTTGTTTGTTCATTAATCTGACAGTCATGCAGTGAGTTCAAGGAGGCGTTTCCTGCAGGGCGTTTTAGACCTGTTTGCAAGATACAGGCTAAGCGAGGTGCATCATCTGCAGCTGTGGCCGAACAAATTAAACCACCCGAATGGTGGCACTCTACTCGCATTATCCAAGCATTTGACGCTGTTTTGCAGGACAGGGTATGTTCACACTCTTCATCAGATAACCTTCGATGGCCAACTTTTTCGTAGTATAAAAAACCCTCACTGTTAAAACGGATCAGCATGTTTGGTGCAGTCAAGAGACCCCCTCAATTGACTGCGGCAGAACAGCTCATTCAGCTTTCTATCCGGAAACGGGCAACTGCCTTCGTTGACGCTCGTGATGATCTCGAGACCAAGATCGGACGACTCTCTCGCCGACTCAACTTTTTGATGACTGAATCAGATCTGTGGCGGGATAAATTCGTCACGTTCGAGCAGTACGCCGAGAAGCTCAGTGCCGAGGCTAACCAGCTTCGGACAAAGATCAACAAGGAGCAACGCGAAACGAAACGTTTGTCAGGTCTCGTCACTTTAACTGCTGTTGAGAAGAGCAAACTCCAAAACCGTACGCTGCATAACGAAGTTGATATACAGAGTAACTAATGCGAACTATTCTAGAACTCAAGGATACTGAGTTAGCTCATAAAGAAGCTGTTCTTGAGCTGGAGCGTATGAGGGAGACGATGGACAAGATGGAGCAAGAACGCGCCGAAATGGTAGCTGAGGTGGAGGCCCAGATCGAGAGAGCGCTGGCTTCAATGGCTGTTGACATCGATGAATCAGACTACGCAAGTTCTCGCCCAAACAGTCGTCCCAATAGTCGCATGTCATCTACGTCTGGCCCCTCCCGCTCACGTCGCCCAAGTGATGCAACGACAAAGACCCGCCTATTACGTTCCTTTGGTACGGAGGAAACTTTAGCAGAGTCGTACGGTGAAATTGAAGACGAGGAGATACCGGCGAACACGGCAAGAAAGGAGACCATCCCTGAGGTTGACGAAACCGTGACTCCAAGTAAAAAGAAAAGATTTTCAGCATCTGAAGTTGACCTGCCTCAAGATGGCATGACAGCTGTGGACGAGGGAATCAGTCTGAAGAGTGACAACATTGCCCAAAAGGTTTTGGAGATTGAGCAAAAGGTATCAGTGTATGAGTATCACTTTGTTTCATTTACTGACGCACAACCATCAGTTGGAAAATGCCCTGGCTACTGAACGCCGCCCTGCTGAAAGAACTTTAACTTCCCGCCATGGAAGTGGAGATGAATCTTCTGATATCTCTGTCATCCCTTCGCGTGTTTCAAAAGGTAGTCGATCGAAACCTGCCAGCAAAAGTAGGACGAGAAGTGGAACAGCCTCTTCGACACAGACCGGTACCAGCGGCCACACAGATGAAGGAACAGTTATTTACCCACGCTCTTTACTCCCATCTGGGCAAGGCAATGACACTCCAACTCGTCGTTCATTCTCTGACCGTGACGATCAGAGCACGCCAGAACCGCTCCATGACGTTGATATCAATCATCCTTCTTCCATGCGACCGCCTCCTGCCTCTGCATCCTCTCTCACACCTGGCTCTGCGACCACTGCAACAGATGACTCGGACACAGACTTCCAGAGCGCCTACTCAACGAGCCCTCGTGGAAGCTATGGTAGCTTTGAAAACGACCAAGACGAGAGCGAGGTTGATGACAAGATAATAACCTTAGAGGAAAGCCTAACCGGCGAGCTGAATAGTAAGCCATCGACATACACAATTAATGGTCGTCAGCGCGTTTTGAGTTCTTCCACTGCCGTTACTTCTCGTGCCGACCCTTCGTCACTCAGCGGGAGTTCTACTCCTTAGTACAGGAGCTCAGAGCGTGCATACGCAACAGTTTATCTTATACCCTACAGAGGTTAACTTATGGAATCTGGATTTTCCGCACCCAGACAGCATTGGGTCGTTACTTACCCCTTCGTTTCTTCACACCCTCATTTTAATACACGCTCAAGCCTAGCAGCAATGTTTGGGTACATCTATCTAATAATACTATTCTACATACAAATCTCCATTCAGAGCGTGTCAACGTTATTATCATGTTTGACAATTAGGTGTCCATTCTCTTTCTTGCATTAAACGATTTCACCACAGTGGCGACATGACTGAAGAACCAGGATTGAGAGCCTTTATCTGGAATGAAGGCAAACTTGTCGTTCTCGCTTCCAGCTTTGTGAGCGAAGCGAATTCCTGTGTCTTCAACCGTAATCCCTTGTATTTCAGTGAACGGGAGTTCCCAGTCCAGTCTGAGGTTCTTCGACCAGAATACCATCACCCTTGACGTCGTCAGAAGTACAACACTGTCGTCCCCAGTTGAATCTGAATTTTAAAGTTCAATGACTGCAGTCCAGGCTATCATGCCAGATTTAACTCACGAATGTGGGCAACATATGATTCGTGCCTATACGCACCACCACAGAGATCCTTCATCCAGTATTGACCGAGCGCTTCGCGAGCCAAGAACGGCTAAAGAGAGCCTCCATAAACAGTAAAAATCAAGGTAAAGCCTGGCTTACTCGTAAGACTCCGTCCGCGGATACATGTCGAGGCTTTCAATTCCATGTCAATCATGAAAAACGATACTGTAAAGTGGAAGGAATACCAGTCTGATACGTTCACGGCCAGGACTGTCAAAGACGGTGGTTGTGTTCCGGATGCCTGTCAGTTTCAACACTGAGCAACAGCTATCATTACTGAGGAGCTTGCATTGATTACCTTCCGATACATTGGATGCCAGATCAAAGAAACCAATCACAGGTTTAGTAACAACTCTGTAGAAATTCAAGTCGCATGGTCGATTTGCGCAGAACAGAACATACCCAGCAAGGCCTTTGCCCACTCCTTTGAAAAAGCCTATCGCGCCTTCGGAACCAGCTCCTTCGATGGGCTTCATCTATAATACAAATCGTAAGGTGAGAGTTTTCATCTCTGAGAGCTTTGCTGACCAAAACGCCTTCCATCGCGCTTGTGACACTGCTAGCAAACGCTTCACCTCCGGCAGCTACCCCATAACTTTGTGCAAGTGATCAGCAGGAAGCAAATTTCTAAGATAGCCTGAAATACATGGCATGTCTTGGCTTGTTCCGGCGTTGTGCCATTCTTCTCCGTGCTTGGTACTCAGAATCAAAGGTGGCCACAGATAGACCTGTGAAAAGGTGAAATTTGAATACTGTTCACTGACGAGAGCTGAGGCGCATACCCTTCCCCACACTGCTTGTGAATTTGGTCACACTGTCGCTCAAACCAAACACAGTTTTCTTCAAGAAGCTTGCTGCCCCCTGTTCGCGATTGAGACTTGGAAGATGAAGAACAAATGGACAAGTGACTGGCCTTTGCAATTCCAATTCCCAATTCTTTATTCCCATGCATCACAACGCCGTGGAAGGGTTCGTAGAAAATATCGGCAACTCCAGAACTGACATTAGTAAAGAGGCCCACTGGATTACCGATGAAATCTGCCGATCCCAATATTCGATATAGTTGCCGAAGGATGTCCTGACGATAATGGTATGTAATGCGAGTTTGAAGCTCTGGCATGGTTAAACGCATGTCTTTGATACCCAAGGCGTTCAGTTCGAGAGGTGCGTCATTGATATTTCCCACAGTCATCGTAAGGGCGTTGACTACGACAGCCAAAGGGTTTCGAATGCTTAATCTGAAGTGCACAGCGTGTGATTAATTAGAACCGGATGCATTGAAGCGTTACTGACTTTTCTTCACTGCTAACCCTCTCCGTGCGCATGAAGGACAACGAGAGTTTGATAGGTTGCAGTTCCAAAATTTCGAAATAGAGTTCTTGTCCGACCGAGACATCGATTGGCTCTGGAATGCTGTCAATATTCTGCACCAGGACACTTAGGAGGTGGGTACATCAGTAAAGGTTGTTATGTACACGAGTGACTCACTCTTCTACGCCCCCTTCCCAAGATATTCCTTCAATTTGAGCTAGCTCGTAGATTGCAAATAGTAAGTCTTCATCTGCCTCGATCGTCAAAGCCTGTAGCAAGATGGAGCAGTATTTAACAAATAGAACACCATGTTCTGCAGCACGACAACAGTCAGGACATAGAAGTCCGCAGGACAGGGGGAAACTGACCTTGGTCTTTCAGCCACAATATGGAGGTCTGAATAGTCGGAAGTGACGCCACGCCACTTATTTCCTTTTCTATAGGAGTCGGCTGGATGACAACCGGATATAACGCGTCGTGGAGCTGATTATCCACTTGCACTGTTCCGCACGACAGATTGAATGCCTGTGCGACAATGCTGTTGGTGTATTCAACTTTCAGCGTGTCGAGCAGCACGTAGAGGACTTCAACCACTCTTTTGTTCACGAGCGAAACTCCGATGCCGGCCAAATCTATGGTGAATGTGAAGGTCGGAGAAACGTGTTCAGTCACGGCTTCGAATGCCTCAGCGGTGCTAGAAATAGTATCCTGCCGCGCAATTGACGGAAAATTACTTCGTGCACGCGGCTTGTAAACGCTGCGGTCCGGATTGTAAGGGGTGATGCATAACACTTGTCTGTGTCCATCCGCTCGAACATCCAAAGAAACGGCTTTTGTCCGTTGGTTATCCTAGGCTGAACGTGAGCAGCAATTTCGCCGAAAAAATGCTCGCACACACATTGAATCTGAAGGGGATCAGATCTCCAATTTCCATTATATCAACGACCCGACGGGCGCCATTGATGGTGAGGATGATTTTTTTATCCTTTGCAGCTGGGTAATCCCAGGCATATGGAATAGCGCTTTGGCGAGCTATCGTATAAGTGGGGTATGTCTTGGCGGGAGCTTGCTCCTCCTGATCATGATTCTTAACGGAATGTCAGTGTTGGACCCAACATGTTCAGTAAATCAATTTACCTGTTGACAGAGGTTGACGGGATAATCGCTATCGTTCTCAATAGAAAATGGCCACTCTGCAGATGAAGAGAAGGATACGAAGATTGTAGACCCATCAATTCGCACATCAGAACGTATCAGGCTAGTGTTGCCCGCCTGATCACTTGGAGCGCCTAATCGGAAGTAAACAACGCCTAGATCTTCGATGTTGATCGGGGAAGACCTGGAAAGCGGTTAAAATATTCTATATAAGCAGCACGGGGAAGATGATCACCATTGAGCATTCAAACCAGGATACGCAATCGTGAAGAGTTTTTCTTGTTTTGTCCGGATCACATGGACTGGTCGTCGCTCTCCTGGTTCAATGAGAGATCGATCTCTTGGAGGGGCACCGTGTTCACGGAATGAAATAGCCACTGTGAGGTTGTTTTTTATCAAGAATCGTGGGGCCAGGGTAATGACCTTCGTCAGTTTATACTTCCCAAGACCCTCACTCCATGTTAAACCAACGTGCATTTCATCCGTTTTCTGCCTTTGTGAATCAATGACCAGCGCCATTTCTGCTGCTGGAGCCTCCACGCTGACAATCTGCTGGACAGCGTAAGTGAAAGCTTCACTGAAAACTCATTCCTTACCTTTGACCACAGTGAATCACCAAATTTGAAGAGAAATTCATGGCCACTTTCCTGCGGATGTGAAAGCACTGTGACGTAGGTTAAGCGCAGACAAGACATGGGCACGCATAACTTACAAAAGGGAAAGGGTTTCAATAGTACATCTAAATTGTGCGCAATGAATTATGTGCTAAATAATTAAGATTTCCCTCACCTGGTTGAATTTCCCCTGCGACTTCTTTAGAGCCAGCACGGGTAGAGCGAGCAGACTTGATGGAAAACGGAAGACCGGTCTTGTTGATGACGATGTAAGGGCAATAGATCTGGACTTTGAAAGCGCCGCCAGACTCGGGGTATCGACTAGGGACTTATTAGTTCCAATAAGTATATGAATAGAAAACATCACTTACACATAGTTCAGGCGTAGCTCCAGTTTCCTGCTATTTTGATCCTGCAATATCAAGCGATTTTCAATATCGAAGTCTGAGTGTCCGTCGGTATTGATAATTGCGAATTCACTGGGCTTGAAGACTACTCCGAGGTTAAGAAAAAAAAACATAAATCGGAGTTACTCACCAGTGTCCTGAATATCAACGTTGAGCAAGACAAAATGACTGAGCTCGACTGAATGAACTGGCATAACACCACCCTTCCGCAAGTAGCTGCGCCAATTTTGATCAGTATTTTTGTCATATATACGATATTCCAGGTTATATGGCAATAGATTTTCCAATTCTAGGGGAGCTCGCAGCTTGAGGTTGATCTTCGGGGTTCTCCTGATAATATGTTTTCATATGACCGTAAGTCTGGCTTCTGTTGGCTTACCCTAAAGCAGAATCCTGAGGGTCAGTTTGAACCCACGCTTGGAAACGAAAGGCTGCTTCCTCTGGGTTGGTATGTGGGCACTTAATTGTGAAGCTCTTCCTCGCTAAGAGATCCTCAAATCGAATGGAAGAGCACCATTTGTATCCAAAGCCCTCTTATAGGTCGTATTAGTACCTCGCTGGCAGTTCTCAAAACAGGAGCCTACGGTCTGGTTGAATCCTTATTTTGTTCTGCATGACGGCTTCAATGGGAAGGGGATAGTCTTGCCCTGGGGCTATTTTCTCCAACGAATAGACGGGATGGCCCAAGTCATCAACAACGGTCAACTCCAGCGGATAAAGGGTCTGATTTTCGACCTTGTACGCTGACCGGATGGTAACAATTTTGGCGTTATCCACGACATTGATCTCACAAAGCAGACGGCTAGGATGCTTTGTCCGTGGGCGCAAAGAGAAAACAAATTCTCCTTCGCGATCAACAGGGATACTTCGCAACTGTTCCCATGATTTTCCGACAAATCGCAGGCCTATGCTGTGTTGTCCAGAGGAGGACACATGCTACAGGTGTTCGACGGTGAATAGATCACACAAGATATGTGGCATCAACTTACCTCTCTCATCGTTTTCGAGTCGTCAAAACGCCACTCGACAGTCTGATCGTTCAAGATTTTCACGGCTCCGTGATCTTTGGTGGCCAAACTGCTTTCCATATCAGACCAGATCAAGATAGTTGAGCCTGTACGGTTCCTGATGCGATAGGGTGCATAGGTACCACGGGGCTTTCGATGGGCCTGTTCGCCCTCTTTGCCCCAGAGCTTTAAAGATGTAGTGACCAATTGAGCGAAGGTTGTGCTCAGGTTCAAGTCGAGTCGTTCACGAGCGGATAATGTAATGGTGGTACCCGCAGTAACACTATCTTTGCTGGCCTGTTCATGATCAGCGACCGAAGACGATGACGATCCTGGCACATACCCCGATCGTGAAAGCCCATGGGTCGATTACTATAAAACGAGTGAGCAATACTACGTACAATCAAAGGTCTACATACAAGGTTCCCAATGAGAATTGGTCAAATTCCAGTAGGTGATGTGAATGGCCATAGTTGTCGTCGCTTGGAGCTAGCAGGATAGGTTTAGCAGTCGTAGTGCTTCGACAGCACATGGCAGCATACCTCTCCAGACCAGTCCTTTGCCCCGACAATAAATGGCTTCATTTTCAGATGTAACATGGGTTGCTCATCTGTATCACTAATCAGCACAAAACGGAAGCCATCAAAGGAACCGGTGAGCTGGATGTAAGACATGAGCGGAGCCTTGAATGTTGTTTGGAAAGACGACACCTGTTCTTTGGAAATCGTCACGCGAGCATTTCCAAGCATCTGACGCCTACGAACAGCTCCAGATGTCTTCAGTGAAGTGGAAGATGCAAAGCTAGCTTGTACGGAGCTCTGGTTGCTGGTAGAACCGTATAACGCAATGGCCCTGCTGACAATCGAGGATATCATGCTGAGGTCTCCGTAAGATGCTCGGAAGACAATGGGTTTCACTGCGATCTCGATGCTGGTCATTTGCTGTGAAAGAGATGATCTGCTGTCCATTGAGACTGTCAAGTCGACATCATCCAAAAATCGGACGCTTTCTGTGATATTCGTCATCCGCATCAGCGACATTCCCAGATGTTTCACAGAGAGTGCCATGATACCCTAGGGAATTGCATTTTGAGAAGGAACTTGGGGTAATATAGTTTGAACGGGAACTACCTGTTGTGAAAGAAGTATTTGATCCACAGAGAGTGTGATCGATTGACAATCCGGATCCGACTCGTCCTCAAGGACACTAACAGAGAGGTCTTGGAGGTCCACGCGGAAATCCAATTGGTTTCTAGGTGTGGCGCCAGCTGGCCCAGAGGGTACGAAGTCTTCATGCTCACGCGTCATCTGGGATGTAGACGGGCTTGTGAAAAATGTGAGCAAGGCAAATACTGGATCGATGGCAAATATGACTTCAGGTGAATCGACGGAGAGGACCAAGACACTGTTTGAGCCACCAGACATAGTATAAAGGATCATAAATTGGTTTCGGTCGTGTTGGGCAGCGGGTATGATTTCTCGGAACTTCGTATTCCCTGGGCGAGTGTTACTCATGGTGAAAGATCGTAGGATGACCTGAGCTTCCCCTGAACCATCAGACAGTAGCTTCAGCCGAAGCGTGTTGTCGTTGAGAGCGAACCTTGCGATTCCATGATCTTTAAGACTGGCCTCTGTGGACGCGTGTATGTCGTACAGGTGTAGTTTGATAGTGTTAATTGTGACGACAAGATCGATGGAGGTCGAATACTGTTCCTTAACCTCAACGGTGGGCGACACAACCTTGAGCTCGGGGGCTAAATTGACAAAGCTTTCCTGGGAAGCAACACCGGAGTCTTCTGGAGTTGTAGATGGATCTTCTTCGACATCAGTTGCTAGGACCTTTGGAATGGATTGTGACAGGCGGACAAGTAAGCCGTACTGCACTTGGGTGAGGTGGAGCCTGACATCGGACACTCTGATGGTGATCTGCAAGTGCGTATTAGTTCACTATTTTCTTAGTTGGGTCAAACGACTGACTCGAGTGTCCGGGTATTCAGGGTTGGTTTGTTGATCTGTACCCGTTGTTTGGATAATATCTGCGTTGACGTCAATGTTTTCAATCATCTTCAGCACAGAAGGCTGATTGTCAATATGTAGAATTGAGACAAGCTGCACTCCAGAAAGGCTGGCAGTGATTTTGTTGACAGTCGAATCCGATACATTTAGAGCACTAATTTCTCCGAGTTTCATCACAAGAGCATCTTGCAATCTTGATGGGTCCGAGGGAAAGACAAGGATGGGCGTTTTAATTGATACTTCGAATTGAATACGTTCTATTGTTGATGCCGTTTGAACCGCAGCCTGAGTCGCAGCGTCATAAAGGCCTTTCAGTTTCGCAAGTTTGACGACGAAAAGATAGATGTCACGAAGAGGCTGTTGTAAAAAGTGAAGCTTGACGGACGCGGCAGTAAGAGATAGTGAAGTCTTGAACCCCGCGTATGACTCCTCGTCAGGATCATAGGTTTGGTATCGAAATTCGGCGAAGTTTGAACCCTCGATAGAGATGAGGTGATTGAAATCTTCGCGTATGGTGCAGTCTTCTGAGTCATTGCTAAGAGAAAGGCTACCGAGTCGACCGGAGACCCGAAGAGTTTTAGGCCGTAGTAGAACCATAACATCGGCAGTGGATAAAGAAAGTGTGGTCAAACTGCGCAGCTCATGAACCAAAATCACTATGCAAGAAAGTCAGTTATAGAAAATGAATACGAACGTGTCGTACCCTGGACACTCGCAAGTTTGGCAACAACTCGTATCTTTCCATCGGTGGCTTCAGATTTTACGGCGTGTCCATCCTGATCATCAGCCTTTTCAATCATTCGGACTTCTTGTATCGGTGCATTTGGCCTCTGAGAAACGAAAGTCGACATCACAAAGTCATACAAGGAAATGACTGGCTCGGGGGCGGTGCGGAATATAAAGGTAGATACCCTGATGTCGACCGCTTGATCAATGCTGTCAAAGACACTGACAAATTCTGGGTGATCCTTCTGTGCTCTTGTGTAAGCGACGATGAGCAGATCCTGACGATCTTGATTTAGAGAGGTGTTTGTCTCGGCGGATGAAATGAATCTAAGAGGCTCATGTATTCCAGGTTGGACAAGATCCAGGGAAAGTGACCTTTACAAATTTGTAAGGACAAGTGAAATAGTAAAGCCAAAGAACCATACCGAAGATTGATGTTAACTTTCATGTCATACTTAGCTGCAGTGAACGCGAGCATGAAACGTTCAAAGGTAATATCACCCAAAGGCTTCTCCACGTCATCTACAGTAGACTTCGAAAGTGTCGCTCTCAGATTGTCCACCTCGAAAGTGAGTTGAAAAAGGTGCTGTCGTATCTCGGGAAGCTGAAAGTCGAAATAAGATAAAATGCGCCTTTTCGACTCAAGCGACCCACCCCGCTTGTTCCATCATCGGCTTCGAAAAAAAGGTCATCTTGAGAACCATCGTCGTCATCGTCATCGATATCACCACCCTCGACCTCTACATTGTATTCCTTTTCTGCGGGGCCAAACAACACCGGTGGAAGTTGAAATCCCGTGTGTAATGAGTTCGCTGTCGGTGTCGGTGGTTCTCCTCCGTCTCCAAATTGAGGGACGCAAACGTCTATGAGGCGCATCAAAGCCTTGTACTTTGTGTCGGAGAAGTTGACTTTCAAAGACGGAAGGTTTCCTGAAATTTTGAAACGTGCTAGACTCAGGACGGCCGGAACAATGGAGTTCTGTACCTGCAGATCGATGTTGATTCGTTCCAAGAGATGCAGAGAATCGCTAGAACCAGTTTCAAGGGCGCTGAGACATGATTGCAAATTGTTTCCAATAATGAACTATGAAAGAGGTTGAATTGCTATGCACGTGGTGGAAAGACCAACAGACCTGAGCAGCATCCAACTTTAACAAGACCTTATCATACATGAGGGACTCCAAATACTTGTAATCATTGTCTTCGTATTTCTTGTTACGCTTCAAATGAATGCTTCTGATGGCAGCCTTGTCAGCCAAGTCGCTCTCAATTGAAATATGCCCCGCATCAATTATCAAATGTTTGCAATTCTGCGAGGTAACACTGCGTGCGGATATGAGTAGCGGTATAAACAAAGACGGTGTTACGTACTCTTCTGGGATAATGATGACTGGTGCATTCATATCCACATGGACGTCCACAGTTTTATGAGTCTGAAGAGCAAACTCCAAGCCAGTCCGAGTTTCCTTGCGTAGGCCGTCAAACGTTTGGCTCGCAACGTTCTAAAGGCGATATAAGAAAGAATTAAATTCCCATGTAAGAGATACAGACCAAAAGAGCTTCAACGGACTCCAGTTGACTTGCAGGAGGCTTCAAGAACTTGTATACAGCTTCGACATAACCTTTGTGGTAGATTATTTCCATATGCCGCATACGCACGGTTAACGCGCTGTCTGCGCGCTCATCCAAAGGATTTTTCTCAAATTTCAGGAAGAAGAAGGGGTCGCTATGTGGTTGTGCCTCGTGAATGCTCGCAGTGGGAGCGGAAGCAGCTTTCACCCCATGTTTGACACGGACAATTTGATGATAAAGAGTGCCTGGTGTTGTGCCATCGAAGATTCCGAACCCTCCTAGAGATACGGACGCCTCAAAATTGTCAGGCCGCTGCAGAAAATTGGCTTGAAAGACATCAAAGACAGCCGAGATGACCTCTTTGGACTCCCCAAGAGGATCGGACTTCAATGTAAACGATCCTTTGTTTAGTTTAGCGGCAATTCGAGCCTTAAGGGAATCGCGAGGGGCCTGCAAAGACTCCATAAGGGCTTCTTTCTCGTCGTAATCAAGGGCATCATAGAGTTCCTTGCGTTGTTCAGCTGTCATGGTCCCTCCGAAAGCAGGATCTTCACTGCGAGTTTTGGGTGAAGATGAGCCCCAGAGCCAACTGGTCCAACTTTGTTGTGCGGGCTCGGGTTGCCGTTCGCTCCCGAGCTTTTTGCGCAAAGCGTGATCCTTACGCAGACGTGACCGTGCGATGGACCTATAGAATCGAATATCTTCGTACGACAGCTTCCTTTCCAGAGCCTCGATATCGTGTAACTCCTAGAAGAATGGAATGAAAATAATGTTTATGGGACGGAGGCGTTGACTCACGGTTCCTGCAAGCACATTTAAGATCTTCTTCTCGAATAGGTGGACGTAAGTATTTCTATCGTCCCTACGTTCAGCGAAATAACTCCATGTCCACTTCCGATTCCGTTCGCGAACTCCTTCTAAGATAGCCTTTCCAGCGAAAAGTAGGCGGGATCTCGCAGTACCTAAGGAATAATCTTGAGGTCGAAATTTTTGATACTTCGAGACCGTGAGCTTCAAATTAATAGGATGAAACAAGAACAAAGACAGATTACCTGACGTTGGCGCACGTAAACGTGGTACATGTCAAGCAGGGAAATAGTATCCCTGTATTGGCTGTCATCCAGAGCGACGCCAATTTCGTCAAAAATCAACTGCACATCAAATCGGGGGGTCTTCTCGCCGACTTTGTGGTTCACAATGACCTGGAGCTATGATTTCGATCCCGGTGATTAAGCTAATTGCGGAGACGACTTACACGCCCTTCACCGGATACTGGCTTTAGAATGAATTGATGACTGCTGTGATGTTGGCCGTGTGATATCTAAAGTTCTTGTCAAACTCGAAAATCTTGATCAAAGAAGATGCGCAGACCATATCGAAAAACTTCTTTTTGGATTCTACCAACGAAAGTCCAGCCATAGTATGAGAGTCTGTGTCAAAATAGACAGCCAAAGACTCTAATTTTGCCAACTAACGGTTAACGATGCTACAATCAGAAACTGCGTGTAAACGAAAAAGGCCACTTTACTTTATGAATTGCTCCAGCAGTGCTTTCGATGAAAGCTGGTTTCCAATTTTCATCAACAGATACGGCAGTGAAGCCGGAGAGTGTGACCCCAGTGGCAAATGGGTGCTATCCAAACAAAGATTACGAGGAGTAAGGAAAGGTTTGGACGAACGCACCCCTGGAACGCTCAAGTTGTCTTCGTAGCGTATATGGATATTTTTGACGGTAATCTGAAGATTATTTATGACCTTAGTAATGAGAGACTCCCATAATCCCTGGCTCTGAGCGGTTTCTCCTGAGGAAGATGTTACCGATGGCATCGCTTGGTCTCAAAACTCTTATTACCTGTAGCTTCCGCCTGACCGCGCATGTGAAGCAGCTCTGCGTTCTCCAGTCTTTCAAGCTTGGCCGCTTGAGCTCTGGTCTCGTCCTCTTCTGTATCACACACACTTTGGGATGAGGGAACTACTAGAAGATATACATCCTCAACAAGAATCTCGACAGGCTGGTTCCCGAGGTTTAGCCAATGTAGAGAAAGGGACAGTTTTCCCAAATTTCCTGTATAATCATTAATGTTGAATGATGGCGCGTTCGTCGTGAATATTACCTTGCAGAACATCCACTGGGAGTCGAAACTTGTCCAAAGCGCCTTTCTTAAGGCGTAAATGACGAAGAGTGAGTTGACCTAAAGATATTGGTTAGAGTGGTACAGGTCGAGAAGCACTGACATACCTTGCCCGATGCCATAATTCACTTGGTTGAGGTCGAGATTCTCGACATATGGAGCAAGAATGCGATTAAATAACTGGTAGAGATGTTGGCGCCAGATATGTTTCAACGGATTCATTACACACCACATTCAGGACCTCCTTTCCAGGGTCAAGCCACCACATGACTGGAATGAGTTCGTTGTTGGTGGTCAAGTCAGTTCGACGAGATGGCGTTGGTAAAGGCACGTCATCATTGATTGCTCCTTATGTAAGCCACGTGCTTGTTCTAGTGATATTATCAATACTTACAAACCTGACCATTTTTTTTGGTTGCTTTTAAGCCTTGCCGACGAACGACGCACAGCCCTGCTATACGTATCGCAATGTCTCGTGGAACGGACAGGTGTTCGCTGTCATCAATGTAGTACTTATAGTACTTAACGGGAAATGAAAGCATCGCTTTTTTCGCCTTTCGGTCCAGCTGATTCGGATTTACCTCCTATCGAAGATTCTTGGGTGGCTGGGCCGGCCGCAGTGTCGTGGGTTGAGTGTCCCAGACTGGGTCTATAGATATTCTTTCTGGTTCTATGCTCGTTGGTACACATTAGTATCTTTGCCGAGGCCCGGAACATGAACGGCTGAAGTGTTGCGAATCTACAACGTGTAGATCTCGAGGCTTCACCACTCCCGATCGTTTCCGTTGGTTCCGGTTTGGGGCGTGATGTGACCGACTGCGACATATAATATGGAACTCCTCTTTATATATAATGACCCTCTCAACTATTGGTCGTGTGCCGTCCTGCGCCTCATTGTATCCTATGGTCTCTGTCCTCCCCACCATTCCTGCACTGTCGAATGACAAAATTTCAAATAAAACCTGCCAAGTACGCTCCATTCTCGATACCCGCACCCCTCACTCATGTGCCTCAGTTGGGCAATCTGTCGGACTCAGTGGAGCCATTCACTCAGTCAGTCTAGTGCTGTTGCCAACTTCCAACTGCATCTGACCCTCTATCGCTAGATCAATCCTACGCTCAGGAAAGGCGGACATCCAGTTGCACTGTGCTGTCCCTACATGGAGCCCTTCTTCAGATACATGCGCGTACCTTACTGGCCTATTTGGCTAATATATTTGTCTGACAACATGTCCTCAGGTCTCGATCTACACGACCTTCACGAATTACGCGCACGATTTTTGACATTCGTCCATAGCGTGGTACACTCCCTTCGTACATCTGGGGTTAGTCACCACAGCTGGATATGCTGACCCCGAGTTGTATGGCTGATCATCCGAATTCTGTTGTCAGGTTTTTGCCACATATCGTTTAGCCCCTTCCAGTTCTCCTCTTTGCTTTGTTTGTGCTGTAACCCCTGGTTTGGGGAGCTCACAAGTCACTGCAAACACTTGCGATCAATTGAAAAATACTTCACTTAGTAGACGGTAAGCGAGACCAATAGCCCGATGGGTATTTTCTGACGTTATATTCGCCAGAGAGAACGTTCTTGTTGATCTGGAAGCCGGACCTTGTCTGGTCATCACCTAATCGTCATATTCCCATTTCTTTGGTCTATCATATCTCAACTGGACTTTTGTACATCGCCTGTATTTATACGAGGTCGGATCACGTATACGTATACTGTAATAATACAATTAAGGACTTTCTTTTGGTATTGACTACTTTCGCAAAGTACTCTTGACGAATCGGAAAGCGGGCGATTTGGACAGGAACACGTGTAAGGGCAATAAACACATGAAAATAGTCGTCGAGTGAACGTGACATGAACTTGTCACACGTCCTCTAAATTCGCTGTCACAAATTTTTGAACTGCTGTTCGCTCCTTAACCACCCATGGCTCCCCTTGCTGATTTCCTGTTGGCCAATGTCCCTATTACACTTCCTACGCACTTGACGAGCTATGTACCGGGAGAGACTCCTCTCTCTACGACTCCTGCTGTGCTGGCAACGCTCACGGCATACCTCGCTGTCATTTTTGGTGTCAAGGTCATCATGAAGAACCAGCAGGCTTTCAAGCTCACACCACTCTTTCAAGCACATAACGTAATTCTCAGCTCGGGGAGCTTACTTCTGCTCGTTCTCATGTTGGAAGAGATTGTGCCTATCATTTGGAATGATGGCGTATTCAACTCGCTGTGTGCAGAAGAATCGTGGACCGCGGTACGTGTCGACACTTATCATACGCGTTTTTTTTATCTCATGTTAGATATCTCAGCGCATGGAGTTTTACTATATGATTAACTACTACTTCAAATATTTGGAATTACTCGACACTGTCTTCCTTGCGCTCAAGAAGAAACCCATGCGTACGTCACGTCACATAAAACAACTATTAAGTGCAATCTTGATGACCTTCTAAACAGAATTCCTTCATGTCTTTCACCACTCTGCCACCGCTTTGCTCTGCTATTCTCAGTTGAACGGTCGAACCAGTATTGTCAGTCTGTATATAATTTATCAGCTTTCTTCATGCTCAATCGCTTCCAGTCGTGGGCTGTCATAGTCCTCAATCTAGCTGTACATGTTATTATGTGTAGGTGGCACGCCTCTATAATAGTTGTGACGTGGCTCAATCCTCTCCCTTCATACAGATTACTATTACTACGCCACTGCAGGTGGTGCAAAGATTTGGGTATGTGTTTGATGTGCGATTGCTTTCTTTACTAACTAGCTACTAGTGGAAGAAATACCTGACCACGATGCAGATTACCCAATTTGTTATCGACCTCGTCCTTGTATACTTCGGAAGTAAGAATATATGGCTCCTGGTCATTGGTTCTCGTGAGCTAATCGATTTCCTGTCAGCTTACTCACACTTTGCCGCAACGTATTTCCCCGATACCCTTCGTCATGTAGCCAACTGTGCTGGCTCAGAAAACGCCGCTGTCTTCGGTTGCGCTCTGTTGACAAGCTATCTTGGGTTGTTCATCAACTTCTACTTCCAAACGTACAAGCGACCCGCCAGCTCCGTCAAATCCAATGGACTTAGCAATGGCAAGGCCAACGGGTGAGTTACATCAAACCTTCTTCTGATATTAACCACTCATGGATATCCACATTATAGACACAAAACGGAGTGATGGCAAATATCCAGGCATCTAATCTAATTGATTTAACAGGCCCTATACCCTCGGAGCTTAATTGTGGTACTAATCTAGACGAGTTGGGTAGCTAATAAACTACATATTACATGCTGCGTCCCAGTGAGGATGGATGGCTCCACAGTCAGTACCACCTGTCTTGCCCGTCTACCAAGTATTTTAGTAGAACCTTCCAAAAATTATCACGAGCGTCGGTCGTAATGAGCCCTTTTTTCCATGTCTAAGAGAAATGTCCAATTACCATGATTCTCATTTGGGCTTTCATAGTAATTTGTGTGTCTTGGGCGCCTGCTCCGGAGGCAACTCGGAGGTAACCTTCAGCATCGCCACGATCAAGTCTGAATTAGATGCTGGTGCTGTTTTCGTTATCAAACATACAAGTGCTATTTCCTTCGTGGATTTCTGGTCTCTTGGCTTCCATTCCTTCCAACCCACTGCATGTCTGAACATTGGAATCCGTTGGGGCTGCCTGCAACCCCAGAATTTTTTGTCTCTGTTGAACTTTACCTGTCAAGCGCTGCAGCATTGGCTCTCAACAAGGTGGGTAATCGACGTTTATGCTTCTGCACGAGCAAGATTAATAGAGTTATAGCAGCCAAATCCGCCGCAACGTAAACGGCGCGACAAAGAGTTATCAGCAGGTATATCAGCAGGTAATCTACCAGAGCCTAGAAAAGTCAAGGGTAAGCGCAGCTCCGCTGTCCTTGAATCTAATGATCCTCAGATACAGCAGAAAAATCCAGTTGGCTCGCGCTCTCCAAGGGAACTCCCGAGGATCCTTGGAGGCAAGCGACGTGTAAGCTTTCCAGCGAAGGCGGCCGCTGTCTTTTGAACATATATCTCGACGTACGCTCTTGATTCTCTCATCTGTTGTACTCACAACATCCTAATAAACTTCCTAGAAAAACAGGCTTTATCAAACCGTGTACATTCACCAGCTAAATCAAACTGATATACGTCACGCCCACTCGTCATTGTTCGAAAAAAAAGAGTGTCTCAGCATCTATTGTATCGAGTGAGGTTTATATCACTGGATGCTGAAAACCGTTAATCCTCTTTCAGTGGCCAGCGCTGGACCTCTAACCATACAGCTGAACCCGTTTACCTTCATTTTCCAAACACTGAGCTCTGCAACACCTGGCTCGCTCTTCTCAGGTCCTATGCTGTGCCCGAGATCTACGGACGGCTCGTCTCGCCAGCTGACGGTGGCTCATATCGTATGTGGCGACAACTAGAGTTGACTGTGATACAAGGCCGGGGACTGGGCACTGTAAAACTATTGGAGAAGGGGGGTACCGGTGATGGCGGAGAACCTGATGTTGTCGACTTCGCGGTCTCCTGCCACGTCTATCTCAATGGCATTCTCTGTGGGCGGACATCAGAGAAGAAGGGTGTCGGTTCTCCGGACTGGCATGAAAATCTCACATTCCGGGATTTGCCACCATTTGACTCACTTGTCCTACTGATACGACGTGACAAGAAACCCATGAAGAGTGCCACGTTGGGCTCCGTCACCATTCCACTGGCCCATTTCCGTCGAGGGGAGTATGTCGAGGGTTGGTTTCCGGTCCTTCACAGCGGGCCTACAGCGAGTGATATACAAGTCGGTGAATTAAGACTCAAGTTGCTTGTCTTCGAGTTGAGTTTTTCGCATTTAATTTACAATCTTTCTCGCTCAACTTAACTCAGGGAAATCATCCTTCCACATTCAACCTATGCTTCACTTCTTGAGGTATGTAGTTAAGTTATTCTTCAACGAATCTGGCAGATCATTTGCTGTAGAGTTTCAATGCACGCAACCTCTTGGATTGGATTGACGACTTTGAAAATAAGCTCAAAGTGAAGACCGTATCATCACAATTGATGTCGCTCGCTGTTCATCGCAACGTCGTGATTAGCCATGTCCAAGAACTGGCTCTCCGTGAGATTGATGAAGCCCCGCCCTGTGAGTTTTGTAAATCTGCCTTCTATCGCATTCTTAACCATATCAGCCCACCACACACTCTTTCGTGGCAATACTTCCCTGACCAAGGTCATGGAACTCAGCATGAATTGGTATGGGAAGGGATTCCTGGAAGCTAGTGTGGGTGGGGTCATTAGAAAGCTATGCAGAGAAAAGGTTGCCATTGAAGTAGATCCCGCCCGACGTGGAAAAGGCCCCAAGGACATCGAGCGCAATTTTGAATTGCTGACCAGTTGGTGTCAAGAATTTTTGGACCAAATTTATGCTGTCCGGACAGAATGCCCGCAGTACGTCACGTCTCCGACAAAGGTTCGAGAACTTACAGTACTTCAGAGAGTTACGTATCCTCTTCGAGACTTTGAGAACGCTTGTCGAGAAGCGGTACAAACCCGAGCTTTCCAAAGAATCGCACCAGAATATGCAATACAGAAGTGTGACTGCCTTCTGTTTTCTAAGGTTTTTTGTTCCCGCCGTCCTTCACCCACATCTCTTTGGATTTCAATTGGGTATGTGGGCTTTCTTGGGAGTCAAGTTGAGTCCTCACTTGACAGCAGGGATGCCTCCTGCACCAGTGTTACGCAGCCTCACGTTGATTGCCAAAGTGCTTCAGAGTGTAGCAAATTTAAACACCGTCGCAACTGCGGTAGGTGGACGACCGGAACTTTCTTCGATCTTACTAATCCGCTTCCTTGAACAAGAACATCAAAGAAGAGTACATGCGCGGGATGAGAGGATTTATTGTGGACAACACCCCAGCCATGATTGATTATATCTTGGTTGTCTCCACCCCCACCAGAGACTTGCCGACTCCTCAAGTCTCTGACCTAAGGCGAGAACAGCTTGATATCGAAACTCACCTTTATGAACGGGCTGCAACCATGCCCATCCTTAACAAAGAAGCTGTTCCACAGCTTCCATACCTTTTGGACATTCCACGACATTCGGCGGTTATTGCTTCTGCAATAATACGGAATACCCAAGAACTCCAGGCGCGGACTAGACCTCTTGACCCTGCAGACGAAAAGTTGAATGATTTCTGCTCTAAATGCCTTGACGTCGAAGAGCAGGCTTTATTGCGGGTCAGCCAGTTGAGAGCCAAAATATCCTCGGGTCGTCAGTCCGCCCCTTTTTTGGGTAAGTGGCTTCACCTGTATTTGCACCCTTATATTCGGCCAGCCCCCAAACCTTCCTTTGTTTAGGTTCCGATAATCGGCCACTTCGACCTCCCAGGCCATCTACTGCCCCTTCCCACAGTTTGAGCGCACCCCATCGACATGAAACCTTGATGCTGACGTCACGAGTCATTACATCTGGTGACCCAGACGCAAGCACGCAGCTTTCACGTATCCACCTCAAATCCACCTCAACAGATTCCATTCCATCATACGGATTCCCGCTACAGGATACTGACCCAACAGGTCGACGAGTACGAGAACTTTTTAATCTCAAAAACATTTTACGGCGATAAGATGTTGGAAATATTTTCTCATGGACTAACAGGAAGATTTTCGGATATCCCTTGTACTGATTAATCTGTCAATAGTGTATGTTTTATAATCAACAGTGTGAAGAGACTAGAATTTACTACGGGTCTGCTTTCAACGGCTGTTGCACTAGCTTGCGAACTTCTGCTGCAACCGTTTCTGAGGTGCTTCTCACAGTCAAACGGCAGAGCTAAATTTACGAGGGTTACAAAATATTACGGAATGTCTGCAAAAACTCACCTTCGCCTCCTTGTTGGGTTCTAGTCTCAATAGGCAGCCAACCTTCCCTTCGGTTGACATGTGTAGAACTCCTGCAGCCACAAGGTTGTTCGGATTTGGATCGACATCATCCAGGAGGTTGAGGCGGTAACCAGATACGACCTGTCGGTGTTTGATTAAATCAAGCTGGCCAGCTTGGTTGAGATCAATTGGGAAGATCGCCTGGTCTTCTCGTGGAGGTCCTCCAATCAGCTTCCATCGTTCGAAGAAGTCGGCAGATCCAAGTTTTACATGTTCAAAGAATTTTGTAATGACGATTGGCAATCGAATTGATATGGCTTGATGAGAGCCCGCCAAATAAGACAGGGTGAGAATGGGAGGCGTCAAGAACATCTGTTTACACTCGACATGTAGAAGTTGTTGAGTTTGTGTGCGGGGCCCGATTGTACTGGGTGGCATTTTTGCAAATGTGACTGTAAGAGCATCGGAATCATCGAGGTGGATTGCCGTCGTGAAAGATGTCAATGGCGCTGACACCTTGTTCCCAATGTAAATGGCCACCTGGCCTAAGTGCCCCTGATAACGAGATTTGACCCCGATCTGCACCTGGTCATCCTCGTATAGCACCCCTTCCGCAGTATAGGTGAGTTTGTCAAACCATTGATTGACATTAGGCCCAACTGTAAGACGCGGTGGCTTATTGGAAGAAACAGGGGCCAACGTCGGGTCAGCAGCTTCAACAGAGGTTGACGATATTTCCAAGCCAGCCAGAGATCCGATGATGTCATCGCTATCAGGGTTGTTTCCTTCTGTTTTCCGTTGAACTACCTCTCTCTCCAGGTTCGCCTCCTTGCCACCATGAATCCAGGTTCGCTTATCTTCAGTATCTCCGTGTTTCAAATTCAGTCTTCCTAGAAGGGCGCTTACGCGTGGAGGAAAAGGTGGCATCTCCTCGCAGACGTTTTGAAGAAGCTCGTCATCTTCTGGCCTCAACGCCAGTGCGTAAAATTCGCAGGCACGTTGCTGTAGCTCTGCATCAAGGACATGCCGATAACGCTCGAAGATGTTGACAAGCTGAGGTTTGAGTTCGGGGAATACGTTTACCCACTTGATGTAGGTGGATAGTAGAAGCGACCGAGTAGAAGCGACACAGAACTGTGATTTGGTATGGAGGACTTGAAATTGTTCCATCGGACTATATCCCGGTTCATTTGCGATAAGATGACCGTATTCACCGAGAATATAACCTGCACAGCTTGTCAATGAAATATAAGACGAGTAGCTCTTAGGGATTCACCTCCGACTTTAACCAAGCTTTCGTGGGTAGAAGGCGCTTTCAAGTGTTCAAAAACAACCTTAGCCGCATATTCCTGCAGATCCTCTGTGTTCGTCACGATCTGAACCACACGATACCAGACCTCATCTCCGACATGATCGCCAGCGGCACTGATCAACTGTAAAATAGTATCAACATACCACTTGTAAGAGCTGGCGTATTTTTCCGTCAAGATGGCAATCTTCAAAACCATCTCCTCGCGAAGAGCGTAATCTGCAATTTTGAGATAGCGCAACAGCTCGCCTACAATGAGCTCCGAATTGTCAACATCACACATGCTATAGAGAAGGTCCAAAGCCCGCCGGCGGACCGAGATATCTTTGTCTCTCAAAGAGAGGATGATCGTGTTTTGGTGTCGCTTGATGGGCTCCAAGGAATCTGCACGAGCTGCAAGATGAGCCATTGTGTCGAGACCAAGATATCTGACGTTGGTTTCTTTTGAAGATATGAACCGAGCAAGTAAGATAGCTGCTGTTCCAACCAGCGGCGAGCCACTGTCCAGATGGATCGCTAGTCCAATAGCTTCAAAGAGCACGGCATGCTGAGCATTGTTGTGCTGAACATTGCGCGTGGGTTCAGCACTGTTGTTCATTATCGTTTGCAGAACCTGGTGAAGGACTGAGCGTATGGTTGGGTCCTCTATCGTACTTTGAATCAAATCCAATACTAGTCGCATCTCGAAATTTCCTACCTGATGGCGGATAATACTGTAACAATCGGAGGAGCTTGACTTGCAGCCATGGAGAAGGAACCTTGTAATAAGCGTATGTCGCAGAGTACTCATGTCCAATAACAAGCTGTGAGAGGTCCATTGGGATTACGGTACGCCAAAACCAAAAAGGGACCACATACACGATGCAAACGATCCACAGCTTTTGTGTAACAGACCGCATAGGCGTCGAGATTATCCTGCGCCAATGCCATGACGAGGCTGGTCACACAAATTACGACACCCTAGCATATAATTGAGCTAATCTCAGCGGAGGAAAATGCGATTTGAACTACCAGATCTGGATCGTCCATGATCGATACAATCCTCAAAGCCCACTCAGCCGCAGAAATGACATTCGGGTGTTTCCTGTAGAGGCGAAGCAAAGTCAACGCTGCCTTCTTCTTGACAAAGGTTTGAGAAGTACTATGGGCACGTTAGCAGTAGATCAGCAATGGTTAGGTGCCAATAACACACGGGGAGATAAGCAGACGGTGGACATCTTCTGCCAACGCTTCAGCCATCTCACTCCCACCGACATTTGCAATTGCGTGTAAGGCCAGGCAGTTGTCGATTTCGTTGTTTCCGTCCAGGTCTTTACGAATTGAGTTGACGACGAGTCGTAAGAAATCAGAATTCTCATGCATCAACAAAGTAACTGCAAGGTATCCCTGAGGAGCGTCAGTCTTGATTCATACATATCCAGTCATAACATACTATCTGCTTTTCGCTATACTTTGAACTCGAGATTAAATTGACAGCCTCCATATGGCCAACATCTACTTTGTATCCCAGGATATAGGTAAAGATGATTTTCGCAACATATCTTGAGATGGTTGACGTCAAACGTGCGGACAGTCATGAGTGGCGGATGCTCACTTCTTCTTCTGGTAACCGTCAAGGTTACCATCTTGAAGGAGGTCATTTAGTCAAGAAACCAGAATATCGAGGGCAGCAGACAACCTTTGAATTTCTTCCGGATATTGGCCATCTCCTTGTTTATCCTCTTCTCTTCAAGATCTCGTACACGCGCACCGCGTATATCTGCAATGAACTGAGGCCTGGTCAGTCATTTAAAGGTCAGTGCAGCAAAGGCCAGACCTGTGTAAGTCCACGCATGCTCGTAGCCATGATGCACACAGAGAGAAGCGGAGGTTCTATTGAATTGTAATCGCCTTACAACTCCACCTTGCTAGTTGGATGGGATGGGAGGTATCGAATCAATGGCCGAGTGCAATAATTGGGTGGGTAATCCAACTGGTCAGAAATTCTCTGGAGTCGCTGAAGATCATGTCTACTTGCACATCAAGCGATGCACGTGGTGTTCAATGATGACAGTGCCTATATTTCACTTTCAATTTACAAACACTTGCACGCTATGCCTTTCAGATGCACGATCGCTGGAGACGGTTTGATTATGGGGTGAAAATACATCTATCTAAAATATGTAGTGGCTGTAATATGCAGGTATGCGAGAAGATTGTTCGAGGACATAAAATTAAGAGGGGAAATCATGGCAAACGTAAGTATATTGCCTTCAAAACCTTCTTAGCCTGCTAGGAGTGCCTGGCCGTGAATTGAAAGCTGATCCTCCAAAAGTCGGGGTAGAATATCCAGATATGGATCCGGGGACACGAGTGGGTTGTACGGATGGTGAGCCTATTGGCGTGGCTGGGCGTGAGTTTTGACGGGATTGAGACGCCATTCGCTCATCACTGTAGCGATTGAGAATTCGTACGACATCTCGAGTCATCAAATCCAACTCCTTGACCTCGTCGCGAGACAATGAAAAATCCCTGTCTTCGTCCTCGTCCCCAGATTCTGCCTCTTCTCGAGGCATAACCTGTATAGTGCCCCGACGGTGTCTCCGACCCATTGTGATGCCCTCAAATACCCTTAGCATACACGCCTCCATCAGTGTTTTCAGGATTTGAACATCATCCAAAGCATCAAGGTTGCCGACAATGGGGAGCCAATTGTCACATTCGAGTCCGCGTTCTGTCACCTCTAATTTGTAGGCTCCAAAGAGCATATAGGTCATGGGATCCAGTCGGGTCGTGGTAACAAGAAAGGTTTGTGCGTTACTGGACCCCGTGGAAATATTTTGCCGCTTTTCTGTAAACGCGAATAACTGCTTTTCGCCAGATGAGTCTTGATCCGAAGGTTCCCTCTTCCTATGATTTACACTGGAAGGATGGATGAAGGTGATCTAGAAAGACATCAGGGTCAGTTAACAAACTTAAAGACGAAACAAAAATTCAAACCTTATCTTGGGATGTACGATAGGTCCTCTCGCCAACACGGATGGCAAATTTCGGCTGGGAAGCGATGGATATCAGGGCAGCTAACAGAGGCAACGAATCGCCATTGGCGTTAAGTTCGGGTGGAACGGTGTACTGAGTAGTGGAGTTGACGAGGCCACCCGCGGAGACATCAATGACACCGACATGATACAGGGACTGTAGGAGGTGTCCTTTGATTTTCTGAATCATGAGCAACGTAGGCTTTGCTAAGAAGTTATCCACGCAAAACCTATTCGCCGTTACATATTCCCCTCGTGATTGCAACGCCCACCAAGCATTAAATGCCTGTAGGGTAGCCAGTGCGTCCGATCGGAATTCTTGAGGGGTCCAAGAGTTCTTCTTAGCCTGAGCTTCAGCTTTGAGATGCATGGGGGACACGAAAGGATCCCGGTTTGTGAGGATAGCAGCAAGAGTCAAAGCCTGATCTAAACAGCGGAAGAAGCTTCCGTAAAGAACCAGACGACCCATCTGTGCTTCAACCGGTAATTGTAAGAGTACTCGACCAAGAGACGTAAGGTTGTTATCAGCATCAAGGGCACCGACCATTTGCAGGTCTTTCATGGCCGCAGTAACACGTTCCGGAAAAGGGGCTTCAATGGTGGCTGCCAGCACTTCCTCGACGGTCATGCCAGGGAAGTTGAGAGCCTTGACATGCATAACAACATTGCTCAGATCTACTCGTTTCATTTCGACTGTCTGATATGGGCTCAAAGCCTGAGAACGAGCGCGGCCTAAGATACCGAAATATTCGCCAGGCCGGTGGCGTCCGGCACGTCCTGCTCGCTGATTCAAGTTGGATAAGCCTACCCAGGCAGATACGAGGGAGGACATGTGACGATCAGGATCATAACGCTGTTCCTTGACCTTCGCTGTATCCACGACATACACGACATCAGGGATTGTAACCGAAGTTTCGGCTATGTTTGTGGCAAGAATTATACGGCGTACACCTTGACGAGGAGGTTCGAAAATGACTTGTTGTTCAGCGAGGGGAATTGTAGAGTGTAGTAAGTGGATGGAAAACTTCGACGAATCCATGAAATTGAGACCTAACGGTCCTTGTGGAGTTTGGAGAGCACGCTGTACGGATACAATGTCATCCCATCCGGGTAAGAAAACTAAGACGTGACCATCGTCAGATGACTGTAGAACATGCGATATCGTCGCAGCAAGCATGGGTGCAGGGAGCTCAAGGGTGTCGCCATCACCACTAGAACTACGACTGGGTGGGACTCCTAAAGCAGCAGCAGCAGCAGGACCCAGCTCTTGGTTCAAGTATTTTGTGACAGAATCTTGTTGAAGAATCCACCTGAACGGTCCCTGTAAAAGCTTCGGAACGAAATCGTCCAAAAAATGCTTCGTGACAGGGAAAGACCGTCCAGGAATGTCAATGACTTTTGCTGGCGCGCCTTCGTCATCCAGGAAGTAGTGTTGGAATAACGTTGGGTCAATTGTAGCGCTCATGAGAACAATTTTAAGTGGCTTGTTCCTTGCCTTCCTGTCCTCTAGGAGCCGTTTGAGCACAACTAGTAGCAGGTCTGTGTCGACGTCACGTTCGTGGACCTCGTCAACGACGATATGCGTCACATCGTCAAGGCTGCGGCTTCCTGGATGGATTCCGTCTGTGAGGGCGGTTTGAAGTCTTTTCAGAAAGATACCAGTGGTGCAGAACGTGATACAACCATGCTCCTCTGGTAATTTAGCCTCAAACCGAACTTGATATCCCACTGATTGTCCGAGAGTTTCGCCTCTTTCTTTCGCTACACGGTCTGCAACACTTATTGCTGCCAGTCGGCGAGGTTGAGTACACACAATATTGCAGGACGCTCCATCGCCACTCTGGATGAACGAATCAAGGATGAGCTGCGGAATCTGAGTCGTTTTGCCTGAGCCCGTAGCAGCCATGCAGATCGTGACATCGTTGTCCCGAATGTGCTTGACGACCTCTTCGGCACGAGTATAGACTGGCAGTGACATCCTTGTCTGTCGCATTCTTTCTAGGCTAGGGTTTATGAGGTAGTTTTGATGGCGGTCGAGTAACTTTTTTGATTTCTCGGCCATGAACTCTCGATTATTCCTGCGAGAGGGGAAACGGGGAGCGACAGTTGTGGGAGTCTCAGCTGGCTGTGACGAGACGATGGCAGGTCGGTTTCGATATAGTTTGCTCTTCTTTATGTCTGCATTGAGATCGCGAAGTTCGTCGTCAAGTCTATCGCTCATCTGGAAGAACACCTTGGGTGCTAATCCAAGGTCGGCACCCGATTTGGCTGCTTCGACGAACGTCTTCCAGAGTTCTGGATCGCAACTTTCCAAGTATTGCGTTACATCGAGATAACAGGAAATCTGCGCAGCTTTTTTGGTAACAGCAGACCCCAATCCGATCCTCCTGCCTCCGACAGTCATGATGGCCTCCCAACCACCGTTTTTGCGCAGTTCTTCAAAGGTGATATCAGGTTTGCCGAAGTTGTATCGTCGGCAGTAATAGTCCATGAAGTTGCGTGCTTGCTCGTAATGAACAACGTCACCACCAGAAAGTGTGATCTCGGTTGGATCAACTTTCTTTGGGCGTAATTTTGTGGGAGCGTCGAGCTGGAGTTGGCTATTGAGATTTACAACACCTGGTGTGTAATAGTATCTTACCAGTCCAAGTGCATGCAATTGGTATACGGCAGACAAAGCAGCCAGCCGTTCTGAGTCTTTTCTCGACGGATGATCACCTGTGCCAGTGATAGGTGACTCGAGATGGAGCGTGGCGGTTGTCCTGTCGAAAATGAAGGCTGTGAATATGCAGACGAACACGGTGTTTATGAACTTGCCTCCAAACTTTGATCGACCTACCGGTCGTCTCATCTGACACATGCCCCTCAGTAGACTTGTAAGTTGGCATGTGGTCACAGCCAACTTGGGCGATATTTCCCAGAGTTGATTTGGGGGTTGCCTCGTGAATGGGCTTTATCGGTAAATCTACGCGAAGGGTGCGTTGAATATAAGCCTCGTCGTGAAAGGGCCCATCGAGTGTCCTGAGCAACGTGGTGTGCTTTGCCCCTCCCCGTTTCTTTGATGGACGGGACGAAGGACCAGGTGTAGTGGGGTGTCGGGAGCTACGAGAGCCACCAGGTCGGGTTGAGGAAGGGGGTGCCATTGATGGAAATTCCAGAGAAGACGTGGAGGGGAAGCTCTTTGACCCTTTGGTAGGCTTTGCCTGTCTTGATAGAGAGAAGGAGGCAGAAGTGTCGGGGGTGTCTAAGCGAGGAAACTTGGGGGGCTGGGGCTTGAGCTGAGCTAAAGATTGCTGAGAGAAGGGACGTTTGGGCTGTTGAGAAACGGGAAAGGGACGTGTGACTCCGGTAGGGTCAAATTGCATGAGGAGGCGACGCCTTTGCCGTAACAAGAGAGCAAGTCTCATAAGGAATGGGAGGAGGCTACAAATGCGAAGCTATTAGGAGAAGTGCACTTTTAACAGCAATTTGGAAAGCTACCCCGCAAAACCAAGGAGAGCAACCCGTAACGATGCACTGGAGCCTGGAGGTGACGAGACCTGTAATTGGACTTGCCAAAAAAATCGACTCGGATATTGCCGAAGAGTTTTACACCACGATTAGATTCTAGTCCATGTACAACTGACTTCACGCATTGTCCAACCACTTCTTTGCAGCTCGCTCAATGCCCTCTAGATACCTAAGACGTATGGCCGCCGCTTTGGCGTCCTCCCACTGTCTTTGCCCTATCAACCCCTCCAGCTCCTCGATCGTGCCGTTAATCTCGCCTGTGAAGCACTTCGGTCAGGTCGCTTGGTATGAAGAATAGCCAAAACCCACCAGCATTCCGGTCAATCAAAGCCTCGACCTCTGCCCTGTCTGTTGCATCTTCGATGGTCTCCCTCGCCTCCATGATTTCCGACATGAAATGTATGTCGTTGACCTGGTCTGTTTCGGTGACGGGTATATAGTGGCGTTCCAAGATATACTCTGCTCGCGACAAGGGGTTCAGCAGGCACTGGTAAGCCTCATTTATACGTGCCGAAAGAGCTTGTGCGATATCTTGCTTATTCTGTGCAGTATCAGTCCAGAGGCCTCCACATAACAAGCGACAAACTTACAGATCCTTTGGTCGCCCACGAGTCAGGATGACATAAAGCCTGGGCGTTACGGAATCTCTCCTTCAAGGTTGGGATATGAACGACGAAAGGGTTCGGCTCATCGGCAAGACCAAAGACTTCATGGTGCTTGATGCTTTGCGGTAAGCCAGATATGTGCGAGCATTTTGGACAAGCGGGAAGCGCAGAAGGCAGGGGGCTGGAACATGAAGGACACGGTCTACTGCGTGATAGCGAAGAGTGGAAGAAACGAGCAGGCCGTTGCCTCAAAATCTGACGTCGAATGGAGAACATTGGAAGGTCACGTGTGCCGCAAATCCTTCGTGACGTCGGTGTTATGCCAGTATGTGACCTTGTCACGGCTCATGTCCTTACCTTCTGGCTCTCCACCACCTCCTTTGATTTGTATCTCTAAAGATGATTACAGTGCTGCCGATCCTGCTCGCCAGCGCATAAATGCGAAGTCTCGCCGCTTCATCTCTCTTCCCAACCTCAGGTCCCCTGCACAGACCAAGTCACCCCCCCTGTCTGAGCCACCAAGGCCCACTGAACCTGCAACCTTGATATCTCTCGACTCTACATCTCTCGATGCTATAGACGTTTTTACAGACAAGTATGAATGGGCTGTCGTATATGAGAATCAACGGGGGTGAGTAAACGATATTCTAATTCGAAATCTCCTATACATATCTTCAATCAATCTAGCATGACTCTGTTTTCTATTCCGTATTATTCGCGTCTAAGCCTTCTTCCATCTGATCCTCCTCCATTCACCATTCCCAACACTTCTGTAAAGCCGAAGCAAACAAACATCTCACTCGATAATTATCCTTTGCCTGATGGTACTTGGCAATGGGTCTCCAAATGCTGGATGATCGATATGCGATCTGACACAGGAGAGGTTCAGCATGATGGGTTTGAGTATAATTGGATGTTTCGCACGCACAAGTGGAGAGCAGAGGTGGGCACCTTCAGCGCTGGTGGTTGGGTGCGCAGACGACGGTGGATAAGACTCATGATGAGACCTCGAATCCCACATACTCATGGAGGTCTAAGCACTCTTAGTATCTCGGCCGGGGCAGGTTGGAGGGACCCTTCTGTTGAGTCGATGCCCTCTTTTTCTGTCACGAAGCCTGAGTCGCCGAATGCCAACACAAACTGGATAGAGAACGACGTAGATGGCAACTGGCTCAAGTGTCGGTTACTCATGAAATACCTCGGTAGAGATGGACGTAAACTCGAGTTGTGGAAGATTTGGCTTGCGCATTACAAGTCAGATAACCATCTCCAGACAGGAGCAAGCACTTCAAAAGGGAAAGGGCGCCAAATACAGCAGTTGGAAGCTGCGACACTATCCAATTCGGATAAGGACATCACTGTCGACGACAACATATTGCGCCGATGGCAACCCCCATCGAAGGAGGACTTCTTGTTGATTTTGCGGTCACATGTGGGCTCACATCTAGCTTCATTGCACCATTCATTTGGCCTTACATTGTCACAGGGCAACGAGCTGTTGCAAACCTTTATTTATCCCGAATCCCGTGCCAGTTTTCTGGCGATGCTTTCAACTGCCGGGTTGCTCCCCAATTTGGACGTTGAGCTTGGAACCGGGCCATCTGCGAGCGGGATAGACTTTTGGAGTTATGTCGATGGGGTGACAGTGACACGTAGCTAATAATTACAGAAATTTGTATGCAGTGCTCAGAATTCGACAACATACTTTGCGTCATACAAACGCGTGCGCGTGATCATTTATGATAGTTATCACAAGCTTCGACTCGTTTGAGCTGGTCAACCGTGAACACGATCTATGAAATCCAACTCATGGTACCAAAGTTACCCAGTCCAAGCTGCTCTCAGGACATATGCACTTTCTCTCTCCCTATCCCTGGGGCCGTCCCTTCTGCCCTTCCTAGCTGCTCTCATTACTGCCAAAACATCCCATAGAACAGGATTCAAGGCACTCATCCGAGTTTTGCGAAGGGAGTTAGGCCTCGATGGATTTGCCTTTGCCATGACGCTCTCAGTGGGCGGTGGAGCCGCCCTGTCCGAACTATGGCGTTTTCATGTTGACGATGCAAAGCAATCTGAACCACCAAAAGGACACAACAAGTCACTCACTCAGGTCTCATCCCCCAAGAGAACGTTTATTGTAAACGTTGTTTCATCCACATTCGGAATCCTACTATTACAAGCAGGAAGACGGCGGGCCTACCTCATACGTCAAGGGCTACTTGTTCCGATTACCACATTGCCCTTTACACCGCCAACGCCAGTGTCAGGCTCCAACGTCCGAATTTCAGATACTTTGGACCTCACCCTCCTACTTCTTGTCCGTGCTGTAGATTCTTTCCTACAAGTGTTGATACGTACGGACGCGACAAAAAAAGACTACGTCGTGCCGCCTGAGGTCGATCCTTCGAAGACGAGAGGCACCGAAGAAGCAGCCGTGTTATTCACGTCTCGCATCGACGCGTTTGTTTTCTGGGTATGCAGTTCACGGTCAGTTCACGCGTTACCTCTCCATCCACTTACTCAAGAGTCCCCTTAGCATCATGTGGTGTTTCTTCTACGAACCTGAACGGTAGTTCCTTCGTTTTGGCAACTAGATTATAGCTCAACTTTGCAGTACAGACTGCCGAGATCATACGTCAAATGGATAGCCACTTTGGCCAACCTCGATAGCCGTGTCATCAAGGCTTTGAAGCTTCTACGATTAGGGAACTGGTCGTACATCAATGGCTCTGCAGCTCATTCCACTGTGCTAACTGGATTTTCCCAAGAACTTGGATACAGTGCATCTCTGGGGGATCCCGCACTCTTACCTGCTTATGGTGGAGCAGTCGCGGACGCTGCTTGGAAAACTCTTGGCGTGAAGAATCGACGTGGAGTGGGAGGTCTTCCTTGCGAACTTGTCCACGGCTCCGTTGGTTCCAGCCTTGGACTGGAAGGAAGTTGTACGGCCAACTCAAGCATTCGTGGCGCTATGGCATTTCTGGAGGCGATCGCTATATATCTACCTGTGTGTTTGGCATGGCTTTCTTCTACAATTACTGACGTCATCTTCAGGCCCATTTCCTTCCCGTTCTCCTGACTCGTCCTAAAACACTGCTCAAGCCACATCGAGCAATGTCCACCTTGTTTGGAGCCCTGCAAAGCGCGACTTTCTTGTCTACTTTCGTAACACTGTACTGGTCCGCAGTGTGCATGACACGTTCTGTCGTGCTTGCCCGGTTCTTCCCCTGGATTTCCCATGACTTTTGGGATGGCCCCTTCGGATGTATCTTTGCAGGCAGTTTGATGTGTGGGAGCAGTATTTGGATCGAGAACGGTCGTAGGAGAGGGGAAATGGCACTTTACGTTCTTCCTCGAGCTGTTCGTGCATGCCTACCCCACGCTCTGCTGAGAAACAGTAGCAAAAAAGCACGTTTCATTGAAAGGTCAACTCTCTCATTTGCCGTATTGAACTACATTAATTTGTCTCACATAGGGCTGCCTTTATTTTGTCGTTCGCTACTTTGGTAACAGCAGCCACTCACAGACCTGATACCCTTCGCGGACTATCTCGTTGGACACTTTCATTTGTTTTCAACGGTCCATATGCCGGTTTTTGGAAGCAGAAACGTCGAGACCCTAGCATTCCACCAACCCCAGTTGCACCCCCGACACCCAAAGCAGCAGAGCTTGTAGATCCTTTATTAGATACAAGCGCGATCAACTTACTCGATACCCCCGCGTAGATCATGCATACATAACCTGATCAGAAAAGAATTTCTATATTCTTCAACTGCTCCACAAATGCAACACATGGTCGTAGAATGAACAGCTCCCTATTGTCGTGTTCTTCGCTTGTGATGGACCGAAAGACCAATCTGCGCCATATGCCATAGATTGATGCTCTTCGAAATGCTTCACAGTTTCAAAGCTATTCGCAGCTAAATCGAAGCGTACAATCTTCACTCCGTTATGCATGCATGCAACGAGTAAGTCGTCCTTTCTGTCCGGAGAAGGGTGCCATTTGACCCGCCACACGCCTCCACCAACGTCCACTTGTGTCAATGGTGTCAGAAGTTTCCGAGTGTCAAAGAGTCGGACTGTGCTGTCATAACTTGGAAGGGGAAAGTCTTTCTCATTTCTCTTAGACGAGGTGGCTGGCTCACCTTCCAACCGCAATAATGTTTTCCGAGTGAGGGTGACTTTGGATGCAAGTGAGGCCTGCGTCGAAGCTTAAGAGTGTTAAAACTTGTGCGTGGAATAGAATCGCTCTTCGTACCGTTTGCTCGTGAAGGCAGATTGTGAAAAACCTTGGCGGATATCCCAAGCCCTGAATTTTAAATCATCGCCGCCTAACGTAGTCAGAATACGAGCTCAACGAAGGCTTGAGGACAACTTGTACCAGAGTAAATCATATTCGTATCCCAGTAATTCCATGCTGCGGTCCAAGGCTCGAAATCGTGTGCGTGCCAGGTGTTTGTCAGTACCATATGGGAATCGGAAGGGGAAAGCAAGGCAAGTGACCCATTCGATAGAGAAACGACAAGGGAACCCAGAGTGCTGAAAAACATTAAGTAAAGTGGTTGAAAACAACGTAAGCCTCACCTTCCGCTAGCTCTGCGGTTGGACCAATCCAAGGACAAGCACAAGGTATTGGTCGATGCACATCGAATGCTGTCGATTTGTCTCAAAGATTTCTGAGATCAACTTTAGAAAAGAGGTTTGGCGCGCAAGTCATGATAATGTTACTTCTGCTTGCAATTCATGCAGGGTAATGCTTCCCTCAGAGTCAGCGATGCCCAGTATCGAGCTTGCTGATGCCGATCTATGGCACCTGAGGAATCAGGAATGATGAACTGTGACTTGCCCAAAACTGTTGACTTGAATTAGTACCATTTCATGTCCGGAACAGCGGGCAGATCGATGGATTGAATCTGATTGCTAGAAAAAATAATGACGATTGAGCAGACTAACGTCAAAATGTGTGCTTACAAGCCACGGGTTGATGATTCGTCGAGTTGTAGGACCAGACACTGGCCGCGACGGCGCTGTGGCGCGGATGAGTGCTGGTCTGATTTTTCCAGCTCATAAGTTCCACAGACGAAGATATCCAAGGCGTCCGGATGAGGGCAGAACTCGATGGAATCTGCGGGGAATATTGTATCGAGGCTCATGGTCAGAGCAGGGCGAGGTTACGTAAATCGGCAATCGCGTAGTTGTGACCGCGACATTTGGCAAGGATCATTGACCAACCACCAACTACTCCTTCTACCATGGACTTTGTGCAAAGCCTCGACCCTTCCAAACTCGTTCTCGCAGAAACGGTCACTATATTATTCCTCTTCAATCATGCTTTTGACTAATTAGCTTCCAGATCTTGTCATTCCTTGTTAGCCCTTTCATAGCACCCCCTTACAACTTGCCGATCTTTCTCTTCGGCACATATGTACAAGAAAACACAGAGGCAATCCAGTCCTTGCATCTTGTACGCCCTGTGGTTAAGTTCACGTTTGGGAAAGCGTTTGATTCATGCCTTCAGTTCACTGGCCTCCTTGGCGCCTCTTCCATCTTCGACCTCATATGGCTATCAAGAAATGACTCCAGTGGATTCGTCAAGTTCCTATGCATTTTAATTTTGCTGCTCAAGGTAGCACCTTACGCAACCATCCTGTCTCCGCTTCTGATCTCCGTCTTAGTTTCCAACCTTTCTCGCATTTGGTCTGTCACTCCGCCAGCGCGGAACAACGTTTGGTGGACTTGGAGGGCAAGATGCCAGTGGACCCACTGGTAGGCATCAATTCCCAGAAAGAGTGGAATCTACTAAATGCACTCAACCAGTGTGGGCCATGCCAGGAGGATTCACGTCAGGCGGGAGAGAGGGCTATCAAACTGTTGATGAGGAACGCCCAGCTCGTAGTTCACGGCCTCCAGCGGCCCCTTCCCTGTCGACTGTCCCGCCAACTGCACCGGGGGGCTATCAGGTGTGATTATACCCAAGCTTTAAATTTCACAACCAATGTCTTAATAAACATGTATCTTTTATGCAACTCAGAATTATGGCTTATGATAGGCAAAGTCCGAGTAGATATCCTCCATCTCATAGCTCTCGCCGTTATCATCACTCTCGGCAGTAGAGTCATCGTCCGTGTCTGCATTGACGTTCTCGACCAAGCTATCGATTATTTCTTTAACAATTTCCAGAAAGCTGTTCTTGTCCTGAGCCCGCTTTCTCGAGTACATCCATGAACAATCGAGTGATTCACAGTATATCGGCTCCGTAGTCCCGCAGCTACAACAAGTTGCGCAGATCTGATGAGCGTCTCTCATACGTCTCTCATTCGTTTGTATGTGGCTGTATAGCGTCGCGATTGTTTCTTGACGTGAGACGAAATAACACTCGTCACATAGGCCTGACAATAATTATCAGCTTTGAAGTGTATTACAACAGGAATACAAGAGAAACCTTGTGAGGCCGGATCCCCACAGACCAGACACTGAGAGCTTTGAAAATGTTCTTCGATATTCAGGCGATCAGGAGTTTCTGGTTCGGGTTTGACTTTGATTGGGGATGACGATGGATTGAGGTCGCGCGGTTTGGGCATTTCATCAAACCAAGACCGAACGTCTGCTCCAACCAGATTGAAGATCCGTTCCAATGGTGGAATAAGGACTCTTGAGATGTAATACACAGCGTCCAGCTGGAATCGACTGGGAAAAATACATCAGACAAGCCAACCATATGATAAAGAAAAAGACATACCTGTCATTCAACATTTCAAGAGGGTCCATAGCCCTATCAACTAGCCTGGAGCCCGGTAACCCTCTTGTGATCACATAAGGCACGCGTTCCCCGTATTGAGGCTCGTTCGTGGGATCTTCTACCATACGTTTAGCAGCAACTACAACTCCAGGGGGTGGAGGGCCTTGAGCACTACGCCCTTGAACTCAATGTTTGAATGATGGCAATGAGATTTTTTTGAGTTCACCTGTAAGTGCCCATTCTGACTTCCTTGGAGAATATGAAGTCCTGAACCGAAGCCCTGTTTTCTAACAGCTTCGCCCATGATCTGCAGCAATACTCTTTTACTCTGCTGAGATCCTGTGTTCGAAACAGTATTCTGGGGAGTCAAAATTAGCCTACCGGAGCAACGCCTAGCCGTATGAATCACTTTAGGCAAACTTCAACCATTTTTTGCTGGGCAGGAATGCCATCCCGACGGACTGTCTCGATGCCCTTGGCGTCAAACACCGGTTCCTTGTCGTCTATGTTCTCGTATTTGAAACCAACGTAGCGTTTCTTAGCCATGAGGATACAAGGAAGGTACACCTGATGTACATCGTGAGAGGCGTTGGGAAGGTATTACAAGCCTAAAGTCAACCACCTTTTCGAACTTCAGTTTGACAGGTGCAGGATTCAAGCCAGTAATAGTGTCCGCTATATCGTGGCCTATCCTGAAAGCTTGCTCCTTTGTTTTTCCACGCAAATACCTGTCCAAGATCGTCAATAAATGCCTCAGCCACTCTGAAAGTGATCATACACAAAGACACTGTCAGTATCACCATATACCACCTTATGAGAACAGACATAATTTGGCCCCATTACGACAAGTGAAGTGCACGATACATACCTCCGCACCCCATTTCTTTGTAGAGTTTATCAACAATATAGCCTGTGGTTCCTGTGTGAAATATTCTGCACAGCTGACATTCCGCGAAGCACACCTTTTCCAAGGTTTCGCGCCCGCTTTGTACAATGCTATCTGCGATTTCGACGGCAGGCATACGACCGGAGAATGTGGCGCTGGTATATCCGTAAGTAACATTGGCTATATATTTAAGGCCAAGCTGTCGCGCATCGAGGACACGTCGAAGCACCTAAATTCGATCAGATTACTGGTAAAAATACAGCCATGTCGAGAGCCCCCACCTTGTCATTCTTCACACCTTTCATTGCTTGCTTTACCATAACTCTGGTTCCTAAGAGTTCGATTAACATTCGACCTAGGAGACCTTTCCGGACCTCGGGTTTTACGTAGATGATGCCATTGGGTGCGACTGAAAAAGTACGATTATGTAGTAGTTCAATCTTATCTCCGATGACAAAGTCAACACACCCTGTATATGGCCGGAAAGAGATGATAATAGCCCTGGGGTGAGATTGAGATCCACGACCCCAAGCTTATTCCGACCTTGAAAGTCTTTGACACGCCCAAGGCAAGTCGAATAACAGTAGTTGTAGGCAATCATTAGAGATGGATACAGAGACTGAAAATCAAGCACCACCAACGGGCTTGTGTAAAAAGAAGAAGCAGGCTCCATGATGAGTGGCATGCATTCTGCAGCATTTTGTTGCCCAACCTCAAGAACCTGGAGTCAGAAGGAGCACGAATAGTGCTACTGAAAATCTTACGTCTTGTTTACTTGGCGAAATTAGCACAAAGCTCTCTGGTTTGGCGATTCTGAACATAAATGATTCTACCTTGAACTGCGAGCCTCGACTTATCACAGAGAAAAAGTCGACACCGAAGACGCGGGCGAACTCTCTGTAGAGGTAGCCATTAGCCATAGAGTGGCATTATTCAGAAGGCAATGCTCACGCAGTCTTTGTAAGTATTTCAGAGCTATCGAGAATATCCAGAAGCATCGACGTTCGCCCAGAAAAATACTGCAATAATTTCAACCGGTACGACGGAACACCGTCATTAAACCACGCCGAAAGAGTGGTAATTGAATATCTGGGTACCCTTATATTTCGCTTGTGAGTCTCTGAAGGATGCCTAGAAGTGATCACTATGGAAGCGCTGTACCTTTTCTGCAGCACGTGGAAAACGACATTCTCGAAGGTATAGCTTGTCAGGTTGTACTCGGAGCGCATAAGTCTCCAAAGATTCAAGGCGTGTCTGCCGGCCAATTTGAAGGTGGAGGTTCGGCGTAATCCCCACTGGTCATTTCCACCAGTATTTAGGGGAGGGGCTCTGGAAACTAGTTCACAGAAATCAAAACCTTTTGAACACGTCAACAGGTAAAAAGACCGCAGAAGTAACGGGAAAAGAACCGTGGTGTTGGGCCCGATCATTCAAATAGCCCCAAGACCCCATTTGAATGTCCCACCCAGTGACAACATCTGGGTCGAAGGTCCCAACGAGATCGATGACTCTGTTGATAAGCTCAACTTCGTCCCCTACAACCTCTACCTTTTCTATTTCCGTGGGGACATGATGCAAACCAGATTGCTGGTGCTGTACAATAATCGTACCGCTATGCCAAGGTCCTGCCTCAAGATCCTGACATGTGTAGAAAACTGCAACAATTGGATTGATATCTGCATTGGGTGATTTGCCCTCGCTCGTGGGAGCTACATTTCTCAAGTTCTTAATGACGCTTCCAATAGGACATGAGAAATAAACTAACCAAAAACCTCCAAAGCCAATATCACCAATGTCTGTCGTCCGGGAGGGATGAATCCTGGAGCCATCTTCGGGCCAGGTGTATCCTTCAACCCGTATATGTTTTTCTGTGTCGTTCCTTCAATCTGTTATACGTCAGTTGCGACGAGGCTGAATAGATACTGCCAAGTTCCACCTGTGACTTCAGCTTTGAACGCTCGGTTCCAGAAGCACTCTGGTCTGACACAAGCCACCTTCGTATTTCCCTCGCGGACGGAGGTAGACTTGAATACTCCCATCCGCCGATGCCCTCTGATGATAGGGGTGAAATGTTGTGGTCGACGTTGGATTCATTCCAGGCATCAAGGTGTGTTATTCCACGTCCGCCTTTAAGGTGGTATAGCAGACCTGCGTACTCCCGTGGCCGCTCCGATATATCGGGCGAAGACGAGTAATGTGGTGGCCGGTAAACTTTAGCCTGGAGACCATGCCCATCCAAAGAATCGAGAAGGGCGGTGATCGATGGAGGCGCCACAGCATATTCGTAGCGGCTCAGGTTAATTGCCCTGGTCTGGGCACTATAGATTTCTTTGAATAGCTTATTTGTTACACCTGATGGACACCGCTCAATGACAGCTAGAGGTGTCAGAGACGAGAAATGATGCCCGGGAGATGGAGTTTCCTCTTGTAGTGCAGAGCTGAGTAGGTTAAGATGGGTGGATGGATGACTGAAAGCTTCGTCAAGAGGAGACGTTTCTGAAGAACTGAAGCACAAGGGTTAACACAGGGTGCACGTCGATGTCAAGAACCACAAACCTCTCGGCTAATCGACTCGTGAATGCATCAGTGTACTTCGTCTGCAGGTCCCCAGTGTCCGTCATAGAGGGATCATCATCGTTAAAGGGCCACAGTGAGCTGGTAGCTTGACCGCCCCTGTCATCCTGTTGTGAGCAACCCGAAAGGACAATGCTTGAGCAGGTACATACTTTGTCGGTGTCGTAGGGGAAGGTTCACGAGGACGTACGCAGATCCGTCCAGGAGGGCTAAGTCACTGGATCAGGAGTAACATGATTCGGAGGCGCAAATGTCTACCTTGATAACTTGAGGTCTGTCTTGGCGAATGATTCTTCTTCGGGGCTTGTCTCAGCAATTTCGAACGGGTCCGATAAACTAAGAGATTCCATGAGCAAGGTTGACAAAACTAGCCGGACGACTCACGACAAAAGGCTTGCATCCTTGTCATCACTGATATCTTCCTGGTGTAACTCATCTTGGTTTTCCTCCAGGCCGGCATCAGCCTCTTCGTCTGCAAATTGTGCCCACTCTGACTCTTCATTTTCGATGAGTTCGGAAACTTCTTGGCTTGACAGCTTGGAGATATCGACGTCTATAATATCGGCATCTGCTTGATGGCCCATTTCATCTGGGAGAGTTCTCTCCAGGAATGTTTCGTGATCTATTATCACATCAGAGCCATCAGGCTTCTGATTTTGCGGTTTCCATTTTCTCCACCGATCGTCCCATAGAGCTTCGATGCTTTCAAACGTGGTCATCACCCGATTGTCCCACCCATTGGTTGTGGATAGTTTAGGAATTTCTCTATCGGCCTCTATTTTTTCGCGAATTTGGTCCCAATATTCCGCTTCTGCTACCCAATCACACCCAGGGCCTCTCATTGAATTGCTTGGGTCTACTGGGATTGTTGGCGTTGGGTCGAGGCCGCGAGCTATTCGACGCTTGCGCTCATCCTCCCAAAGTTCACGGACACTGAGGACCAGTGGGGCGTCAGGGAGAGCAGGAAGAGATTCGAAAGAGGTCTGGAATTTGTGATGAAAATTGCGAGCAGTGATGTTCCGTCTATTGAGAATATTGGGAGCGATAGCGTCCACTTCGAGAGGCATACGAGTTTGACGTAGGTAGGGTGATGGCGGAAAATGTTCGTCGGATTCTAGATGAGAATAGTCTCCATCAACAGCACTTCGAACGTCGCGTTGTAAAACATTTTCGACTTCAATCCAACCACAGCCGTAAAGACCAAAATCGCACATGAATTGTAAGACAAAAGAGAGGTGGCTCTCAAATACGAGAAACCGGGTGCCCATAACGGTACCTGACTGTAAAATGGTAACCGTTCGATGGATATACATGGGATTGGCCATGTAAACTTTCAGAAACGGGCTATAGGAGGAATGAAAGCCATAGAAGTGGACACCTTTAACGAGCAGAATCGCGCGGATGTATTGAGCACTTGATGATAAAGGGTCGCGCTTAAATGACAGCGCAATGGCATAATTCAAGGATTTGGTCAATTTGGCGATATAACGATTGACTTCAGATAAAGTTAATGCGATCATCCAATAACCTAATTGCGAGTTTGCGCACCATAAATGGAATTTAATTTTCCTTTATATTCTATAAAAAAATAGGGATAAACTTGATGTATGTGTAGGCAAGTCTTTTTTCCCGTCGAGCTAGAGCCAAAGATCCTGATGACAGGGGTACGAGGGAGAGAAGAGTTGTCGAGAGACCCCGATTGAACAACAGAGTAGTCAATCTGCGTGATCTGTACGCTGAGAGGTGGGTTGGGGGGAGAGGGAAGGGACATCACATCAATTAAATACTAGCAGGGATACATCATGGTGTAGAAGAGAACAAGAAGACAGATATGTTAACGTTGTACGATGACATAATAGGAACGTGACTCATTTAGATTACGGTGAGCACCTGCTGCCCAATCCATGTTTTGCCTGGCTCCAGCTTCACAAAGCCTCTAACATATCCTGGCTCGACACAAATGTATTTCTCCCTGAGAACGGTCAGCAAACGAGCACATCGATCTTTGTCTGACGTACCATCCGCCATCCTCCATGTCACCTATCTTGCTGCCTTCGGCTTGTGGGTTCCACACAACCACATCTTTCAAATTAACGGACCTCACTGACATTCCACCTCCTGGCCAAGTTACCTCGTAGTTCTGGGAGGCGTCCTCGTACACGGAATCAGTAAAATTCCTGACGTCCACTCCACTCCTTTGTTCAATCTTCGCCGTTGCTTTCCCCTCCGCAGTGGGCTCCGTTTTGTCGTAATATGATAGACCTTGCAAAGGAGTTACGAGAACGTCGTTAGCTGGTGCTCGTATATAGTTGTGAAGGAGGGCCTGGTATTCCAAAACATGTTGTGGAGATATCGATGTATTGGTCACATGGATATCGGTGCTGAGCTGATGTTCGGCCAACGTAACGACGTAACTGAGATGAAACAGCGGGTGGTAGACTCTGAGTATTTTCTCAGTTGGTTCGAGTGCTGCAATGTCATTAGTTGACACCAAAGAAAGGCAGAACTCTACAAACTGAGCCGCAAGGAAACCCCTGCTTCGTTGTCCATCACCACATTACCCCAGTTCCACTTCTCGCTCCTGGCGAACCCATGCTGACTTAATTTTGTATGTTCTGTGTGCACAGGAGCACCAAAGCAAGGGAATACGATAGGAACGCCACCTCGAACAGGTTTGGAACCATCTAAAACTGCCTTTGACGACACGAAGAGCCTTTCGACAGGTTCTGGGTTCTGCAAACTTCCTGATTTCCACGATATGATTGTAGCACCGTAGTAAAGGATCTCGATGCTGGAACCCTGGGATCGGATGGGGTCAGTTGAAGCTGGTAAGTCATCCATATCAGTCAATACCTTAGGATGGTGAAGGATCACTTTGTCTTGTAGTCTTTCGACAGGCATTACTGCGACGACACTAAAATCGATCAAGAAGGGATTCGGGGATTGTGGTGTGGAGAGATTGACTACGTCAGATCTATGTATCAGTAGCAAACAACACAAATTGAGACACCAATGCCACTAAGCTGATGCTGAACGCTCAGCGCTCAGCGCTCATGGGAGAAAGTTCAAACCATTTTTCCTTGCATGAATGGGAGCCCAGTTTTGTGTACTTACTTAGTATCCATAATATATCATGTATGTGGTCGCTCAAAGGAAGTGTACGCAATCCTGGGTCTAGTAATTCAACACGGAAAGGCTATATAAACATTGGAATTGAAAAAAATCAAGCCTTCTTGTATCCCCTTGTTCAGTAAAGTGGTCAGAGATGTTGTGACCTCTGCGAGAACAAAGCAACGTTACTCTCGGGCTAGCCAGGGAGCCACAGCAAGACTTTGATCAAGTCCGTCACATGATATGTTCCCGAAACAGTACTGATAAGTGGCAAGAACAACACCACAACACGTTTGAACTCGACTACCCTAGAATTATCCTCCTCTCTGAATTGGCCCCTGTTTCTCGTATACCTGACGACAAAATCGACCAAATCAATCGTTAATCAAGATGGATCCAGGATTCCCAGTCGAAGATGTTTGTCCCACCTCAGGATCATTTTCTGTAATGACTGACTTGCGTCCTCTTCATTGACACCAGATTGCTCCGATCGCCATCCTTATGGATGAGCTGCGGTCTGAAGATGTTCAGCTTCGCTTGAATGCTATTCACAGTATCCCCACCATAGCATTAGCGCTCGGTCCCGATCGTGCGCGCGATGAACTTGTACCCTTCCTACAAGACTCCGTTGATGATGAAGATGAGGTCTTGCTGGCATTAGCAGAGGAGCTGGGTAGGAACTTTGAAGAGTATATCGGGGGAAAGGAGCATGCGCATGTTTTGCTTGGACCACTTGAAAACCTTTCTGCACTGGAAGAGACTCTAGTGCGAGATAAGGTGTGTTCATTTTCGAATATGATATTTGCATCAACCGTGACACACGCAAATAGGCAGCAGAGTCGATCACAAAAGTTGCAGCTGTGTTGTCTCAGGCCCAGATTGAAGAGTACTACATCCCGTTGGTCAAACGACTTTCGCAGGGGGAGTGGTTTACTTCTCGGACGTCATCTGCCGCGCTTTATGCCGCGGTCTACGCGAAAGTTTCTCCTGCCATTCAGGATGATCTACGCAAAGGATTTACTGCGCTCGGCGCGGACGACACCCCTATGGTTCGGCGCGCAGCTGCAAAGTCGCTTAGTGTGGGTCTCCCTGATGCTTATAAGAAAACACCTCTCAGATTTTCAAAATAGGCACTCCTAACCCATTTTGCACAAAATCACCTTATTTCCGACGGACTTCCCATTTATCGCAGACTTCAATCCGATGACCAAGACTCTGTTCGACTGATGACTGTTGAGGATCTTATCGTTCTCGCTCAGCGCTTGCCACCGGCAGAAGTGAAAGAGCAACTGCTCAAGCAGATTAGACACAGTATCGGAGATAAAAGCTGGCGTGTGAGATATATGGCGGCGAGTCATTTTAACCAAGTATGTGCGTCACACTGTTTTTGTCCTCAAAGCTCATTCGACGGCCTTTTATCATCAGCTCGCGGAAGCCGTCGGAGTGGAACTAGTTCGAGAGGAGCTGATCGGCCAGTATGTTCAACTATTGAAGGACAATGAAGCCGAAGTTCGAACTGCGGCTGCTGGCCAGATCCCAGGTTTGTTCTTTCCTTTTACAAATCCATGTCTTTTTTTGACATAATATCAAGGTTTCTCCAAGCTTCTGGATAAAGAAGTCATTCTTGCGAGAATTGTGCCTTGCGTTCGGGACCTATCTCAAGATTCGTCACAGCACGTCCGGGCTGCACTTGCAAATCAGATCAGTGGACTTGCGCCCCTTCTTGGCAATGAACCCACAATCGAGCATCTGCTGCCTCTTTTCTTGCACCTATTGAAGGATGATTTCCCAGAAGTAAGGCTAAACATAATCAGCAAGCTTGAGACAGTCAACATTGGTATGAACCTATTCTATCTGAGGTAGTACTTACTGATGCCTCTATTAGTAATTGGCATCGATCTTTTGTCAGACAGTCTCCTTCCTGCCATAGTGGAGTTGGCTGAAGACAAGAGTTGGCGTGTTCGGCAAGCAATAATCGAATATATACCCCTTCTTGCGAATCAGCTTGGCAAGCCCTTCTTCGATGAGCAGCTAGGCAATCTTTGCATGTCTTGGCTTGGAGACACTGTTTATAGCATACGGGAGGCGGCAACTGTTAACTTGAAGAAATTGACTGAAGTGTTTGGCGTCGAGTGGGCGAAAGTTTCAATTGTTCCCAAAGTCATGGGAATGGGGCAACATCCCAACTACCTCTTCAGGATGACTACCGTTCAAGCCATTACCGTATGCCAGATTTTGTCCAGACGTTTGATCGTTGTGTTGATGCTAAACCCTGAAACAGACAATATCGCCCTCTTTGGACTTGGACATAGTTCGTGCCGATATCATTGGTCCTTTGTTGTTACTTGCAAATGATCCCATCCCCAATATTCGTTTCAACGTGGCCAAATCGCTCGAGGTACTGGCTATCACTTTCAACACGACGAAGGAGGGGCACGATTTCATTGAACAGCAAGTGATACCTGCTCTTGACCAGCAAAAAAATGACCAAGATGCTGATGTCCGCTACTTCGCCACCCGTGCACTACAGAAAGCACAAACATGAGGTTCGTTGCATTTCCCTCGCTCTGCTCGAAGGTTACATATGTTTCATTATAGTTCGGATGTTGCAAGCCGCTAGAGCGTGTATTGTATCCTTCTCTGCCTAGTTTTATTCTGGAAGCCTCTGTTTTCACATATTGAATGAAGATCAATCTTGTACTCTGCTTTACTCTGCGTCCGGAACAAGGAGAACAAGGAGCCTATTTGGCTGGGACTAAAAATAAAACGGTTTGGACATTTGTTCGACGTCGGTTGAAACTGGTCGACCATCATCAATCATTCTTTACGGATAGTTCTTAGATTGAAATGTATGAGCCTTTGAGGTGTGAGCTCTGTGAGTTCTATCTACGGTCGCTTAAGCTAACACTCCTATCAATGTCTGGCCTTGGTCGTAGGTCCTGTACTTTCAGCATACCTCGTAATTGAATAGACTGATGGTCGGCGGGGAGGCACAGGGCCATTTTCTTTGTTGACATGTAGGTACCAACACTCGTCCGTTTCTCCTGATGGCGATTTATTACCCGACCATATAACACAACTGAAATCAGACTTTTGTTCCCTTTTGTTCCCTATTTAAGTCCTGTTTGTCCAGTCCCCTACATTCACTCGTTTAGCGCACAAATTACGACACTATGGCATTAATCACTCGCATTGGAGCTCTCTTCATTCTCCTCGTTGTTGCCCTGCCCCTCAATTCTGTGGCCGTCGCAACTGGATCGAAGAGCTGTTCTAAAAAGGAATTCTGGTAAGTTCACAGAACTTTCCACACTCCATGAAGCTGATATGGTATCTTTAGGTCCACCCCCAACGGCTGCTGCTTGCCTATCGGTGGGCCGACAACCACACCACCAGCTCCTCCAAAAGGTTCCACTTGTCCACCAAGCACTCATTACTGGGGCAAACAGCAAGGCTGCTGTGTGCCTCGTTTCCCTCCTGTGGAAGGTGGACCGCCGCCACAATGTCCCAACTCATGGGTGTGGAATAAGACCATTCGTAAATGCGAGGCGGGCCCTACTCCATCTCAGCCCCACCACCCTGAACCCTCCAAGCACTATGGCGAATATCATGACGATTCTCGTGGTAGAACGAATCAGAGGCGATCGGCCCAGCTCAAATCTCGTTCTGAACCGCTTTGCCCTAGTGGTCTGGATGCCTGCCCGATATCAGGCACAAAAGGAGACGACTATGAATGCCTTGACACCTACGTTGAACTTCAGTCCTGTGGCGGTTGTGCATCCATGGGCAATGGCCGAGACTGTACAGCCATCACTGGTGCATGGAATGTTGGCTGCGATCAGGGGAGTTGCATTGGTATGTTCGTTGGAATATAATATCACGACCATGAAACTCATGCCCGTTACGATTAGTGTACTCCTGCGCCGGTGGATACAAACGTTCATTGGATGGACAATCGTGCATCCCTCTGTAGGGAGCACATATGGACCTTGATTTGGACTTGTCGTATTTTTCAGCTGGGACACTCTTATTACATATCACACTCCTTGGACACGAACTATGGGACTCTTCGGTTATGACATACTACACGCGGTTTGTTTCTCTTCTACTTAGCTTTACACTCTGATATTTAGTTAATTGGTCACCTGATCGTTTTGGACATTGTTGCCACATCTATTTTTGACAGCCAATGAAGAAGCTTGTTCTAATAAGGTTTACAGGAATTGTATAAGAAGGTAGGAGGTTGGATTTTCGTCCTTTTGAACTCTACGCTGCCCACCTCGACGTGTCTCGAGTTTTTAATTGAATTCTACTACTCTTCAGCGCAAGCCGCTTAATTTTCTCCTCTTGCCATGCCCTCTATCACCCGCACCATCCTTATCGCCTTTCACGTCGCCGCCTTTACTGGCGGCGCAGTTGCGGCACCACTTGCGCGTTCAACGGCTCTCTCTCCACCCGAAGCCTTGTCTCCTAGAAATTACAGCCGAACACTCCCTAGGAGCATGAGGATCGTTCGCAACCTGACATACTCAGTCCCTGCTTCCGCTCGAGCGTTTTCCATCGAACCCTCACAACCTGCTGAGACAGCTGTAGCCGCAAGCTCGTACTCGACTGCCAATCCTTACTTTCAGTTAGCACATTATCATCAGGCCGCCAAGCAAAATACAAAAAACCTGAGTAAGTTCTCAATTAAGCTATACTTTCCTTACTCATTCGCCACCTCAGAAAGACTCGCCGCTCAGTCCACTGCCGCTAAAGCGAACGATGTCGCTTTTCAAAAGAAATGCACAAATCAGCTGAAAACGTTCCACACCAACGTCCTCATGCAGCAAGCGACCATCTCTGCGATCCAAGAAGCGAAGCACAGTTCTCCAAAAGGCCTTGCGAATTACGATAAAGACAGTAGCCTTGAGACACTCCTAAAAGATATAATCAACCTTCACAAGGAAGCACTGACGGCCACCTATGTGCTTGCGAAGAATCTTCCAATCCTGGGGCCTGTTCTCGGACCCAGTATGTCACCACGTTCTATTTGATGCTCAGTGTTCTAATGGTGCCGTCAAGTTGTGTACGACTTGAAATGCCTCATAGACACTCTACTCAACTCCTCTCAAGAATTGGTTGATGGCTTGCTCAACGACCTCCTTCCTCCCATCAGGAAGTTGCTTGGATTGCCACTCTGACTGTGTCGTGCCATCGTTTCTGCGCAAAGACCCACATCATACCTATTTCTAACTACATGTACAGCACCTAACCTGTTTCGTTCTCTGTTTTGTGGACAAGTCCTACTATGATACCATTTCTGACATATCCTATCCTAATACCGTCGCTGTAATTGTTTCAAAATACTCAGAATAAATGAATATCGAACGAGTCTGCAGTATCATTACTCTCCGATACCCACTGTTATGCTGCAGTTCCAATGAAGGGTAAAGAATTATAGTCGAGGCCTGTGCGTGTGGCTTCAAAGTAGGTTCGAAATCTGGGAAGCCGGTAGCGGGCGTTGGATTGTATGACGGAAACATACGCCAGGCACAGCTGTAGCACAACAAGAAATATCGTAGAAAGTGACCAAAACCAAGGCGGGACCTGGGCGAGAAAGATAAGAGCCTCAGAACCAATAGGGGTATCGTCAAGAGGCAGACTGTGGGACCACGAGGTTCCTGCATATAGATTGAGTTAGCCTTGAAACCGAACCCAACCATTATGGATTTCGAAAAGAAGCAACTCTGAAAGCTTCAAGGCCTGTCAAGAAGTAGACAAGACACAGGAGGTCAGTCATATTGGAATAAACCAAAGCGGCCAAAATATCTACCCTCAGAATACGCCTCTATTCCTAGTAAGTCATCGAAGGTGGGCGAGTCTCGATTACCAGATGCTGAAATGAAAGGTGGGAAGGCCACCAGACTGATAAGATGCATTGTTTTCGGGTGCCAAAGTTGCTCTATTGGCTGACGAGAGAGAAAGGCAGGGCCATCAAGACGAGGGGTTTATTGGTTTCATTCAAGCCATTTGTCCGTAGGAGTATTTTGAGGAGGTTTAATCTCAAGTATAGATCAAAATTAAACAATACATAACTACAGGCAAGTAATACAGTGCAAAGTCCACGCCACACCACTGCTGGGCATTGATGATGGTGGTTAGGTGGAAGGATGAGTCACGTGTATGATTTGACGGAGATTGCCGGTGAGACTGTGCAGTTGAAGTCAGCCACCGAAAGGCTTTGTTTGCTACTGGAAATCTATTGGCATCGGGCTCGACGACCTCAAGACCGCCAGCGCAACCATGGTATGTCAATCTCGACTTTATCGCAATGATTCACAGCATACTGATCCCTTGTAGGCCGACTCAGCACCCATTACCCTGCGGACTCGCAAATTTATCACCAACCGCCTTCTCGCCCGTCGTCAATTCGTCCTTGACGTTCTCCACCCTTCCCGCCCCAATGTGTCCAAGTCAGAGCTCTCAGAGAAGCTCGCCGCTCTCTACAAGACCCAGAAGGACCGTGTTGTCACCTTCGGTTTCCGGACACAATTTGGTGGTGGAAGGAGCACTGGCTTCGCTTTGATTTACGATGATGAGGCGTCACAAAAGAAGTTTGAGCCCAAGTACAGGCTCGTTCGCGTACGCCCCTCGTTTCCCCTCTTAGACTCTCATAACCTTACATGCACTCTTAAGTCCGGTCTGGCTACCAAGGTTGACAAGGCTTCACGCAAGCTGAGGAAGGAACGTAAGAATCGCGCGAAGAAGGTACGCGCATTCTCGCCGTACTCTGTTAGGCATCATTCATTTACTTACCCCTACGCAGTTCCGTGGCACCAAAAAGAGCAAGGCTGCCGAGCCCCCCAAGAAGGGCAAATAGTGGTCGTGCGCCAGTCCATTACTTTACTTTGCTCATTCTGCTTCCATCAAAATGGTCTCCTGGTGCTCGTTCTTCTATGTATCTATGCCCTATGTGATATGGTAGAACGCACAATACGCTTGACACGATCTCAACCATCGATCCCCTTGAGCCATATAGAACGCTTTCAGATCATCACGATGAGGACACAGTCGGAGCTAGAGTTGCCATATTCCTGAGTTTTCTGGTATGCATTGACGCAAAGAGGAGACTATGCTCTTCGACAACCATCTCTACTCATTAATTAGAATCCGCGGTGCGAAATCCTATTGCTGGCTGGCAGTCATGATTGTGATCGTGGCCGTGTTGGATTAAAGCCAAAGTCTGTTGCCTGTGGTCTGTAGATTTCACTGCTGCTCATTCCCATGCATTACATGTTACATGGTATTTCACTCATCTCTAAAGCCATACAAAAGCTGGCCTAACCAAGGATTATTAAGTGGAAGGAATACACGGGTATCAAATGAAGTGACGAGTGTGAAATCAAAACCTGAAGCCAGCGCCATTCAGAAGCCGGACTTTTTATGAATTATGTCTGGGTCTTCTTGGTACTCCTCGGCAGAGACCCACATCTATTGCCCATCAGCTCATTAACCAAACAGGTGTAAGAAGGCAATCAACTGTACCTTCTTGAATGTGCTCAAACCTGCAAGAATGGAGCCACCGATCCAGGTCGAATACTTGCGTTCGGGTGGAGCATATATCTTGATTTTGATATCCTTCAAGGCAAGTTTCTTTACTTCGTTCAACAATCGATCTCCGAAGCCTAAGGAGGAATCAGTATATCTAATCGGCGTCTGCAGAGTGCCCAACTTACCTCGGCATAGCGTGCTACCTCCACTCAGGACGATATTTGAATATAGACTCTTTCGAAGGTCTAAGTCGACCCGATTGATAGAGTCAACTACAACTTGGTGAACCCCAGCATACTCTTGACCGATCAACTCGGGATTGAACAGGATTTCAGGCGCACGGAAGCGTTCAGGCCCAAGCTAAAGAGAAAAGGTCAACAGAGAAGTCAAGAACAACGAACAAATTGGCCAAACCTGGATAACGTTGCCATCAGGTAGTCTAAAGTCTTCTGTCCGTCCAAGAGTCTCCTTCTCCTCCTTCGAGGGGTTTGGGGCAACATAACAACACTGTTCCTTTATGGTTCGAACAACTTCGCGTTCTGCAGTTGTGTGCAAATGGTGACCGGCTTTACGTAGGAGGAGTTGAAGGTGGTCCGTGACATCTCTTGAGTATACAGGTGAGCTAGAGGTAGAGTTCAATTCAATCGCTTTACCTTCCTGCAACATCAACCCGGCGGATAGCATGCGGCATTGAGAAGCCCTCGAAGACTGGGACAGCATGCGTAACACCGTCACCGGAATCCAGGACTATGCCTGTTGTCCGGCCAGAAGAGTATCTTGACAGGGTCTGGATTGAGCTGATAGTAAAACATGGCGTTGAAAGGACGCACAAAGAAAGCACCGCCTGGACAGAGGTGAATAGGGCTGGGACATTGAAGGTGTCAAAGAATATTTGTGCCGCCACATCTCGATTGCTTCTTGGGTTAAGTGGTGCTTCTGTTAACAGTACAGGATGCTGTTGGCTTTCATGAGCTTGGAAACTCGTGGAGTTTTGGCTGAACTCACCTCTTCGCTCAAAGTGCCCAGCTCCTCCGCATACACCCAATTCCAAATTCGTTCCATGTCATCCCAGTCAGTTACGATGCCATGTTCCATGGGGTATTTAATCTTGAGAAGACCTCTGAACTCCTGAGCGCGTTTACCGATGAAAACATCACCTTCCAGCGCGCCAGCCATGACGCGTATATGCTTTGGCCGCCCAACGCTGCAACGGATGAAGAGATTAACAGAAATCATTAGCAATGGAGCCAGGCCTAACCATTGAGACGCACAAAGACGGGAAGAAACATTTCGGATGGTCCTGTCCTGCAAACCCAGCCTTGATTGCTCCAGAGCCCTGCAAGGTAGTGTAAAGTAGTTGCCAGCAAAAGTCCTGGAAGAGCTCACATTGTCGATTACAACGGGGTGGTTCGTGAGGACATCGTCGAATTCGGCCGACATGGTGCCTGCTGGGGACGTGGAGGATTGGCGGCTGTTTGATTCGACGCGGTTTGTCGTCGACGCGTGTTTACAAAGCTTTATGCACCACTTCCATGACAAGGAACGGCTTTATCACTGTGTTCTGCTTCCTGACGCTGCTCGTAAGTCGTATTCAGCCTGTGAACGACGCAGTGGTCACTAGCTGTCGCTAGCTGCCAGTCAATGCCATCCTAAACAAGTGGGAAGCGACCAATTTCTGTAAATGTATGTTGGTGACGGGTTTCGTCTCAGAGACGTGTTTTAACCACGGTGATCTCTCAGGCATATGCTTCCAGTCAAACTACTCAATTTTGCTCTTGAATATCCCGGATAATCCTGCGCAGCCATGCCTTTCGTGCACGAAGAAATGGTGTCTCAATCAAAACTTGCCCATTTGTGCTGGTGCGTTACTCGGCGATACCAACCCGGATACGGCCACGGGAAAGGAGGGTGATGTCGAGGCCCGCTGCTTCCGTACGATTGCCAGCAATGCAAGATAATTTCAGAATTGATAATTTTATCAGAACGCGATTCACCGCGAGACCAGCTTGTCGTCACGCTCTTCCTTTTGACCGTGTTCGGACTCCTCCTGGGTGCAGGGATCAAGAGTCGAATGGTCAAGGCTGGGTTCAATACCGACATTTCGCAGCCATGGAATGCAGGACGCCGTTGGTGGGAGGTAATAGGGCTTGTTCGTTTATTTCAATCTTGGACTCTGACGAGATCCCCATGCAGGCATGGATGCCGAGGCAGCAAACAGGCTATGAATTGGGGATCTCTCGATTTGGGCACAGCCCTGACCGAGAGATGAGAATGGAGGAGTATATTCCTGTTGTTGAAACGCGTCCATAAGTAGTGTAGATACTCAGCTGCATTGCCAAGCTTGTCACAATTACCCGATATTTAGCATCGTCACATCATGATCCCTTCAAACACACAACTGAGGTAGTTCAGACCGCTATACTCCTCATGGGTTCCCTTTGCTCAAAGCCAGGAACCTACCAGGGCGGACATACTGTTCTAGGATCATCTTCTGGCTCCACGAATCCCGCAGGCCCGTCTCCAAGCGATCCTCGCACCGCCGCGGCAGAAGCTGCAGAGCGGCGGCTGAAAGCAGTTAGTTCCATTACATCTCTGCCCCTACTTTATCTGGAATTTGCATGTTATCCAAGGCTCACGCAAGGGGGACGAACGCTTCAAATCCCAATCAAGGCCGTCTCGCTGCAAATGCAGCAAAATTGCCGAAGCCTGAACTGGATTCAAGGCAGGAAGAAAGACTCGTGGTTAGTCCAATGCTTACTGCACGAGGTGTTGGCCAAAGCTCATCATCTGTACCAGTGGGATTGAACAGCGAACTGAGTACTGATCCATCTTCACAATCAATACCCTCCCTCCCTTTGGACTACACCTCCTTTTCACTATTCTTATGCAGCATATTTGAGGGAACATGAACAAGAGTCTAGCCGACCCGTCATTCCCATGCTTTGTCGATATTCAATCCATTCGCTTTGCTATTCTTTCCAATCGTTTAAGACTAGCATAGCAGATATGAACACCGTAACACCAACAGGGTCATTAGAGCAAGCGATCATGACGCAGCCTATATTAACGTCCAATGATAAAATAGCTAAGGCCAAGATAAATGGTTGTCGTACAGTACGAGTATACATGCAAGATATCAAATGAATATAATACAGTAAAAGTACATATTGGACAGCGTGAGGTGAGTGTCTGCAAGTACTCACACGAAGCGATATTAAGGATACATGTTCCTCCGTGTAAGATCTAGACAAAGAATAAATATTAGAGATACCTATGATAAACCGATTTCTTCAAGTCGCGGTCTCTTGAGAGTTGGAGTAGCAGATGGTGAAGTGGGCAATCCTATCCCTCTCGATTCTAGCACATTCATCGCGACTTTGGCTGCACCTTCCGAAGATCTTTTGGTCCTCGCTCGAGTGCGGCGAAGTGCACCAAAGGCTTGGGCCTTGATGACAGCGAGGGTGCCAGAAAGTACAGGAGGAGCAGGCGAAGGAGAACGTGACCGGGAGTTTGACATAGGACGGCGAATATGAGAACGGGAACGTGCATACGATGCATCACCGTCGCTGCTACCTTGATCGTTTTCACTTCCCGACAAGTTTGGTAAGGTAGGCAGAAGAGGTCGCTCGGAACCAGATTCTCTCCGATTTGCCAGCCTATAACGAACTACATCGCTAGCGGGACCGACTAAAGATACGTCAGCGGTGCCCCCATGGAGAGTGACTTCAGCTCCATGAGAAGTTGAGTGACGCCGGTAATCATGATCACTGCGGTTTTCATTTTCAGGGAAGGGAAAGTGGAAGGGGGTGATGGAGGCATTGGATGAAGTTGGCGTTGTCGTCGGGGAGATGGATCGGCTGCTTGGGAACGCATATGGTGCAGTTTCAAGGCCACTCAGCGGTTCTTTTTGGTCTTCTGGGGGGAACCGACCACCAAAGGACATATCTGCCGTAAGTGTAGTGGTGAGTAACCCCATAAACAAGGGCGAACGAGGACGAACGCGCACCTGAATCGGCGCCAGAGGAAGCACTTTGAGCGATGGATGGTGAAGGCCACTCTGGTGCTTCTCGAGCAAGACTTGGAATATATGTAAATGACGAGTATTTTGATCCACGATGGCTAGCTATGGCGCCTTCAGCCGGGCCTGGGATATCGGGTTCGACGCTAGTGTATGAGAGTGCTGTTGGATGCTGGCTATAGTTCGCGTATGGACTGTGGCAGATCGACCCTCCGCCATACTGATTAACGGGCATTGAAGGCATGCCATGAGACGGGAGAAAGGATAGGGGTGGATCATCGGTGGCTTCTGTTTTCTTCGGCTGGGGGAAATTCCGCCATAGCTTGTCGCGTTCTCGCAATTCGTGTCGCAGACGGGCGTTCTCTTGTCGGAGGTCCTGGTTTTCGTGTCGAGTTTCCCGACCTGATTCTTGCAGCTGAATGACGACGGACTCTAGACTTGTGACTGGAATCCATCATAATTAATTAAGAAAAAAAAGCCAGCGACATTGACGAGCCTGTTTCTTCCAGCGTCGCAATATAGTTGGCACGCCGTGCTCGGAAGGCAGCCTGTGCATCTGCATTTTTCTTCTTTCGAAGGGCGACGTCTGACATTCGCGTCGTCGGTTCGTCAGTTGGCTGGTTGGGGGTCGAAACAACAGAGTTGGACTTAGGCATGGAGAAGAGACGGTGGATGCAGGGGCATGCTGTGGCCCTGGTTGAGATTTAAAATGCTATTGAATAAAGACTTCGATTCTGGGCACGAGGAGAAGGGGTCCGCGGCCCTTAAAACTTGAAACTACTTAGCCGACAGTGTGGACAATTTAAGATTCACTGGGAGCGGCGCTCACTCCGACAGCAAGGCTTTCTCGAAGGCCCTTCTTCTCCTACCGGTCCTATCTCCTTATATTATACCCAAAGCGAACTAGCTTTCCCGCCGCTCAGGTCACCGGCCAAACGCCGTGAGCGTCAAAACAATATCTCTCACTACTACTTACTTACACCTTTCTTGATCATTCATACTCTATATCCTCTTCGTCCCCTTCCATATCAAAAGATTCCAGCATTCCCTTGCTATCAAGCACACAGGCCACTCTCCGCCCTTGCTTGCCATTCAGAGCAACCGAAATGCCTCCTACTTTACCGCCCTTTAATACACGACTCCGCTTGATCGGCGTCCGAGTGGTTGATAGCTGCACCCTGTTCAGTAAAGGGTCCTTTCGGACTAATGTGGCAGCGTGACTCACATCACCTTGCTTCCACTGCTCCACGACTTCGAACATCAATTCTTCCCGGGCCAGCAATCTTACGTGCTGGTCGGTTTGCATTGGTTGGTACCCCAATTCGCAGTAGCTGATCGTTGCAATGTTCGTCAATTCTGGTTCAAAGTATGATCAGCAACGGCGTGCGGTGGGTTCGTTCATTCAACCTACTGTCATTGCCACGAACTCGATAAACGATTACGAGACTCTCGTCGTCCAGAAAGTCGACTTCCAGTAGGTCGAGCCCAGGTGATGTCTCTTCAAGGTCCACACCAGGAGGAAGAGGCTCAAGAAGCACGATGCCAACCTCGGAAGGAGATTCTAAACGCTCCACGCTATAGTGCAGTTGTACTAGACACACTGTCTGAAATGATGAGAGACGTTTGCGGGGAACAAAAGGTGTATACCTAAGCTCGTTTGTTCTATTGACAGTGCAAGCACGAGGTATTGTTGAAGGTCGCCGGTCTGAGCAATTGAGGAAACAGCGTCCATTCAGAGCTTAGAGCTCACCTCTTTCATAGTAAAGGTTCTTGCTTGAACGGAAGTCGGCGTTAAGCCGTCTATTAGCCTTGCTCTTGACGCCAGGTCGGCCGCGGAACTCGTATTAGCTTGGCTGGTCGCAGAGCGACTGGCAGCTCCAGCGGCTCGATCAAAGATTCCTTTACAACGTGTCGCCAACTCATTCACCAGATTATTTATGTTCCTGTCGGAAAGCTCCGCGTCTTTCTGGGAGTGCATCGACTTCTGGAAGCTGGGTTAGTATCTTGAAGAACGTTGGAACCGTACATACATATTCCGACCAAGCATTGTCGTCTTTGGCCAAGTTGTATGCTTGCTCCACAACTTCGAAAATAGGTTTACCGTTATCTACTCCGAAATCTTTGAGAGAAAATTGTGGCGTTGGTCCAGTAAACCAGCGGTCGATGGAGCTTGATGAAAGCCCTGAAATGAAATAGTTATTGACTTCCAAAATGTCGTACCGAGGCTGTGGCGCAGTTTCACTAGCAGGGTTTGCAGCTGAGGTCTCTGTGAAGATATATGTCATGACCGCGTAATATACTTTTGTTGAAAAATAAACTACCGAAGCGAAGCCAGTGTAAGAACGATCTGAAACGAGATAGTTCATGACGTGCCGTGGCAGCGAGCCAGGCAGCCAATACAATTGTCCGTGCTGTCATCTCAAGGCATGCATTGATCTCGGGAAGAGAAAGCTCAAAAGCTACAAATTCAGACCTGATCATTTTGTTAATGTGAAGAAGTGAACCAGGAAGCCTCAGAGTACGCACAGCTGGGCCCATCCTTGGAGTTCCTCCAACACGATGTGTAGACGCTGGCAAGCGGGTGCTACCCGCTTCTCCGAGTAGTCACGCAGCTTGACTAGTGCTTCGGACATGATCGATTCCCATTTTTGTATGCTCTATCAAGAATGCATCTTTATAACAATGTAAAAGATGATCGCAATGCTTACCCGTTCACTCATTTGATCTCCACTTCCTAAGAAGTCCAGAAGTGCATCTGTAGCCCTTCCCGTCACTAATAAGGACGTCAGATCCAGTAGTGCATTTGGCTTTTCCTCTACGGGAAAACATTGAGACCTAGGATTGACACCATGGAATTGACTTACGACCAAACTGATCTTTTTGTTTCGATTCCAAGGCTTGTATCCAGTTAGGACCCAGTTCACGAGCTCCGCTGAAGGTTTCTGACCCAAACCAAGTCATCTGTAACTCTTTAACGGTACGCATACAATACCACACTAACTCTCTAGCTGTTGAAGAGAGTTTAGCCATGTTTCGAATGTGGTGTTTGCCAAGTAATGGAACGTGAATGATCTGTGGGCACAAAGACGTTACTGTGATCTCTTTTCCACTAGCAATAGGATGAGCAAAGAAGAGCGGCCGCGTTTGATCCTTGAACAACGAAGTAGCAAAAACGTTCGAGCCCAGTGTGATAGTGCCCAGAGGAAAGGTGCCATCAAGAAAGCAATGAATGGACCCGCAATTGTCTGCAACAACTAACAGGCTATTGACGTTTGTTTCATCCACTTCGTCTTTTGATCCTCCAAGTGGGTCGGTAGATTTTCCAATCAGCGGAGCATTGATTGAAGCCGCAAGAGGATCTGGGGGAAGAGTTGGCCATTCGTCAATGATGGACGGGGACAAGGCCTTGTTAGTGGGCTTTGTCTGCGTCCCTTGGAAAGCGAAGAGGTCGGTGGCTCTGTGGGGGAATAGTGAGATCTAATCCAACACAGTGGTTGCAACTAACGTCAGTCGTTGAGAATCTTCTTGGAGGGTATCAAGAAGAGGAAGTGTTCGGAGAATTGCAAGCGATGTTCCCGCCTACATGCAGATGAGTGTATGAGGCGTCCAGTGCAAATGTTAGAACGTACAGCGACGTTATTTCTTCTCAGAATATCCGGGATTGAGCTAGGTTTCGCCAAACGTTCTTCGCGGAACCACCATATGGCAACGAGTGAGCGAAATTCTGAGTCCGGATGTGGACGAAACGGTAAAGCAAGCCGCTTTGCCCCGTCTTGCAGAGAATGAAGAGTGACGAGAGGAGGATGGTGCGCAATAACTATTGACTGGCCTAACTTCCCCATGAGCTCAGGCAGATTAACGCTGTAATAAACACACCATCGGGGCTCCAGGCTATCCCCACTATGTCTGTAACGGTATTTTCGTCCCCCAAACCAACGTCAACCTCCCACACTTTGGTCCCATGGCTGTAGTTCCAAAGGCCCAATCTATCTCGTCCACCAAGGCGAGATATGAGAGCAACTAAATCCTTGTCTGGGCAGCAAGCAGATATCAATAATCTCGTAGAAGGTGGAGTCTGTAACACGCCTAAGGCAGAGAAAGAGCTTGTAGTGTTACTGTCCATGGTATAATGCGATCACGTGTTGAATCAAGGCTTCTACTCGACCTTTTGCACAACACCTAAATGATACCTCTCCTCATCTTCGATCATCACCAATCCTTACGTGAAGACACAAGTGTATTAATTGTCACTGATAGGAACGCTATCCCTACTTTGTTCGTTTTCCACCTTTCTTACCGTCCTTTTTCCCAATTGCATCACTTTTTTTCGCCCTCACGCCTTCACGTTGCCCTACTTTCCCTCCGAAATCCCGCTCAAATGCGCCTCCTGCACGCGATGTTACCTTTCGTGATCTGCTTTTCGTTTTCGCCTTCGAAGGACGTTGATCTGGGATACCGATTTTTGCGGGTCTAGCAGATTTCTTCGCCGAACGAATGGCGGCATTGATTGACTTTTGGTCTCCCAGTTCAGCATCCTCCTCCATAATCATTTTTCGGCGCTTAGCTCTTCGAGAGAGACCCGCAAATTTGTCTCGCTTTGGCTGCAAGGAAGATCAGATGACGAGTAAGTGTTAGACATGGCCTCGTACTTTATCTTCATCTATGACCTTTTTTCCTTGCGATTTGGCACTGCTAGAAAAGCCATCTTCATATTGTTGTTTGCTGATAGCTATATAAAAAGGTTAATAGTCGTATTTTTATCGTAAATCAGGCTGCCAACCTTCGGCGTTGGCCTTTTCTTTTCCAGTTTGGAACCATGTCCTTGCAGGTCTCGAATAAATTTCGGCCTCGTGTTCAATCATGTTCTCCCCTTTTTTAAGCTCCATCTCCGCTTTCCGAAGCTGGAGCAAAGTGAGAAAAAGGTGTTAACGGTCTAAATGGGCTTGCCTGTTTCTCATCCTTCTCATCACGCAGGACTGCTGCAATGTCATCTTTGAGGTTTTTCAAGCTTTCGACCCATTTGACAATGATTTCTGGAGGGATGATACGATGGCGAACTTGGTCTTCACCCGCTCCATGCTTTATAGCGGCTTTGAGCATCTTTCGATCCGCTTCACCAACCAGTGTGACAGAACTAGATAAGGTCAGCGGAAATCATCATCGGCCGTGAAATTTCTTTACCGTCCTTTTTTTCCAGCTCGAGCTGTCCTTCCCACGCGATGCAAATATTGTGCTAATTGACCAGGCATATCATAGTTGATCACAGTCTCCACACCTTTAATATCCAAACCACGCGATGCGAGGTCCGTAGCCATCAAGTAGTCGACTGAGCTGTCGCGAAAAAGTTGAAGTGCCCTAAGTCGCTGTATAAAGAATATTGATCAGGTGAAGGAAGTTGGTAAAACAATTAACCGACCTGATCTTGTGAGAGATCACCATGAAGCTCTTCGCATTTCATTCCGAGAAGGCTGAAGACGATCCGCATCTGATGCGCTATCTGTTTGCTTCGCAAGAAAACAATGACGTTAGACTTGAAGGTCCTCTTGCAAAGCGCCACAAGGAGTGCTGAGCGCTCTGATTCTTTGCCCGCACGAACGCGCACGAATTCTTGGACCAATCCTCGTGCCGTGCTTCGTTTGGGGTCTACGAACAGCCTCACAGGCTTGTTTAGGGACATCTTTACAAGCTCGTCGACGGAATCAGTCATGGTGGCAGAGAAAAGCATGGTTTGCCGAGATGGCGGGCATGACTTCACAATCTCAGCAAGTTCATCCGCAAATCCATCAGACAACATTCGGTCGGCTTCGTCCAACACCAGGACGTCGAGGGTTTCCAATGTGAAGGAAGGAGAGTTGTGGATGTGATCAATCAAACGGCCAGGGGTTGCAATGACGACGTCTGGGCGAGACCGGAGAGCAACCTCCTGAGACTTAACAGAGAGGCCACCTGATGAATGACGTGTAAGCAAAGTAAGAGGCGGCTGATTCATGCCTACCGACAACTAGACACAGGCGGATATCCGTGTGCGTGGCAAGCTTCATACCGACGTCAAAACATTGGACGGCTAGTTCCCTAGTGGGGACTAAAATGACGCAACGAGTGGCGGCAGCGTTTTTGCCCTTTTCGCGGTATAAGAGACGCTCCAGGATTGGTATGATGAAGGCTGCAGTTTTACCTGAACCAGTAACTGCATTTCCAACGATGTCCTTCCCAAGAAGTGCCACCGGGATAGTTGCAGCTTGGATCGGCGTTGGTTTTGTGAACCCTAGAGTTGTTATTGCTTTGAGGATGGGTCGTGAAAGGTTCATCGTCAAGAAAGAGTCGTGTGTATCGCTTGGTCCGGCCTCAAAATCAAAAAAAGCAGCTTTGCGATCTTTCTCTGCCTGTGTTTCTATCTCTGAGCCGTCATCAGAGGAATCGTCTTCTTCTTCTTCCTCATCTAAGTCATCGTCATCGGATGGGCCGGACGTATCAACATTTGCTTCATCGTCTTCACCAGGTTCACTTGAACTCTCCAGTGACTCTTCCTCAAACAGATCGTCGTCCTCACTCCCACTTTGCTCGTCCTCGGTCCTACTATCGAGTTTACGCTTTCTAGTAAGACGGTGCCTTGCGATTATGTCGTTGACGGATATTGGGTCCTATATGTAGAGGTATGAATGAATGCACATAACCTGTATTTGTTTCGAGACGAACAGGCTTTGTTCCCTTCTTTACTAAGTCACCATATTGCGAGGATTGACCGACAATATCGACGTAAGGGTCTCCAGAGATGTCGAAAACAAATTCAGGGTTCAAGCTGGTGTCTTCGGTGTCCACTTTGGATGCTTTTACTGGCTTCGGTAAACTGTACTCCTCAGAGTCAGAATCCAGTGTCATAACATAGTCAGCCATGAGGTATTCCGATGAATGTGACAGATAGACACTCGTGAAAGTTGTCTGCAGGACGTCCACAAGGAATATCAGACAAAGAGGGGAGGAGGAGGTCACTTTTTGCGCGCCAAAATTAGCAAATACTAATTTTTTTGAAAATCATTCTTGGCACGTGCCAGCGACCTTGATTAGGACTATTAACCTTTTAGAAGTACCTAAGTAAGTCTTGGGCACCTTGGGCGCTTGACTTTGCACGTTGGTGCACGTTCGAACGATAATTAGAGATTGAAATAGACATGTGTACAAAAAAAAAGGGTGGATATGGTGAGTGATGCAAGGTATCGTGGACAGGTAATGTCGATGATATACAGTGTTTGATAAAGTTTAGAAAGTGGATCGATCACCAAAAAATCAGTTTGCGAAGGAGGGCAGCATCTCGTGAAGGTCCTGTTCCAGGAATCGGACGATAGTCATCGACTTCCGAGTCTATGGGTGCAATGCGAGATTTTTGCATCTACAAGATATGTCTGAGGCGGAGAAATATAAGCAAATATAGTGACAATACACACCTGATCATTCATTACGGAGTGACTAAGGAGGAGGTCCTTAATGTGGCTCCGTTCCGTAAAGGTATAGTCGGACGCAGTCCTACATTGCGCTTGGCATTGCGCGGTACTCGAGATGAATTTACCCATCATATTGAACTTGCCCCAGTGTATCTTGTCGGGATCAGAAGAATGGATGTCCCCGTTGCCTTCATGTGCTTTGATGAGGTCAGACATATGAACTTCACTGTAAAGGAGTATATCAGATGTCAGTGCAATGCGAAATCGTTGTACCCACAGGGCAGGTATACATGCGCCTTTCGAATTTCGCAAAGCCAGCCGATATGCGCGGTGTGAGCGTATGTGCTGCAACAAAACGTCCCATGACTTTAGGTTTTTGGCTTGATCGGGGCATTTCGCCTTGAACTGTTCCATTGTTTCGTCGCCAGAGAATGTTGCATTATTGATTCCTGCAACGAAAGCACGCAAGGCAGAATAATTGTTGAGAGCTCGCAGCCTTTGTGCAATTTCAACCAGTTTCTCGATCTGTTTGACGCGCGCCCTAGGTGTCTTGTGGCAAAGTATGAGAGAAACAACCCTATGGGAAGCAAACATGATTAGCCGCTCTAGGTTGGTTGGTGACAAGCAACCTACCAATCGGCGAGATGATTTGAAAGAGCATTAAAGGCGGAGATGGGCTCTCCTTCATCCTTTTTTGACACGAATGTATACGAAAGCCAGTGGCGTGGCTGAAAATGCATAAGACAGATGAATAGTAATAATGACCATGCGACACACCTTTATGTCAAGGAACAGTTTGACTTCAATACGAGTTATCTCTTGGGCAATGTCTTCTGGCTCAAGGGACTGTATTTCCTGAGATAACTTGAGAAGGTCTTTGATCTGTTGCTTCTCGGTAGAAGTGTTATCCATCTCTGGTGTCCCGGTGATAGCTTTCGTACCGTTGGCTAGCATCGATTGAAGGGGAAAACTAGGTTTGCGCTCTCGAGTCGTTCCGGGCAACAGGGAGGTGGGTTGTTCATGAGTTGGGGAAGGTGAGACCGAATCGTCCTCGAGTGGGAGAAGACAGTCTACCTCCAATAGGCTGTCGGTATCATCACTCTCATCAAGTGTATCAACCTTCAGTGCCCATGCAGCGTCATGATCAACGAGAGTAGGCAACACCTCCAGAAAAGGTAGAAATTCCGAACCGTAGTGAAGGAGGTATGTTTTGGAGATGATGGAAGTGATAAGAGCGGAGAGTGCGCTTGCTGTTCCTGGGACCGCAAAATCGTACGGATAGTCACGTATCCAAACTTCAAGCAGGTGGCAAATTCTAGCGAAGTATGAGACGAAGCATGAACAAGGACAGGGTCTGGACCACGGACCGCATTTGAGCAAAGCAAGCAAACATGGGGTCCCCAGACGATTGTTCATCAAGTTCGCGTATTCGCTTCTGCATTGCAAGTATGATGTTCCTTGGGACCGCGAATCGGCGGTATGTAAGTAAAAAGTGTGTGATGTAAGACGAGTCTGTACACCTATGAGCTAATGAGGGCGAAAAGATCATGTACAACTCACCGTCTCCACTCACAGCCAAAAAGAGAAGTTTATCCAATAAATCATTCAATGTTGCGTATTGGCCCGGCCGTCTAGGATGCAAGCTGGTGAGGCTAGAATGAGTCCACGGATTGAACTGCAACTCACGATTCCCTATCCTTGCTGTCTTTCCGAGCAGATGCATCGACTTCATCCTTAACCAGATTAGGATGTCGCATATTCTCCTGGTCAGGCATTTGATGTATATGGGGACCACTCCCTGTCGACGGCAAGTTTGTGTCAACTACGATCTTCAAGGCTTCAGGCGGTCGCAGGAGGTCGCCCGTTGAACGTGTGCGAGTCGGAGGTGTTGGGAAAATTGGATGATTTGGTGATAGAGTAGTTGGGGATATATTAAGACCATCTTGATTGTTTCTTCTGGAAAATGAAGCTGTGGGGGTTGCAGCCCTTGACGGCGACGTTCTAAGGACCTTAGGAGATGCAGGATTTCTGAATGGCTGGCCTGAATAATGCATCAATACACAGGACTTGAAACTCGCATAAATTTAACCTTTTTGTCGCTTATGTCTCTCGGCAGACTTCAAAATCCACGTAAACACTTGTCGTAGTCCTCGCAAACCCTTGTCGTCCGAATTGGTACCCTCCACTAATCCAGTGTCATACTTGTCACATGATTCGCTGGCCTCGTGAGGGTCCACTTTAATTTTCAAGTCAATTTTGCAAGCAAGTACAATATATGGCACTTTTGCTGCTGAATGTAAACCTAGAAAGCCTGAATTGTATGCTGCGAAAAAGTGCACGACGAACTCACGACGAAGAAGGCCGTCGACTGGGCGGAATGAACGCTTGTCACTTGCATCATAGCAGATGATAACTCCATCAATATCAGAAATACTGTCTAGCCAGTCTGAAGAACTAGTAAGGTCTGTAGGTCCCAAAGGTTCTGTTGAAACATCTATCTCGATGATTTGAAGAGGAAATTTGGATTCCTTAGTTTGAACTTGCCAATCCTGACGAGAATCTAAAGGGAAAATAATGAGTCGTGAATTATAGGCGAACATCCGTGAGGTAAAATACATTTCATGGAAGCTCCCCAATGTATTGGTTGCGCAGGGACAAGAGTATAACCTTGCAGACCGCACTGTATTGCAGTAGATTTTCCGCATCCGGCGGTCCCGACCATGACCAGGGTGCGCGGCCCATCCCCTTCTTGCCTCTCTTTGAGAAGATAAGGCGCGGCAGTGCGACGCTCCACAGGACGATGGCGTCCAGCGTTCATATACGTGCCTAGACTCCCGCTACGTGCGCGGCTTTGAGAGACTGTAGGTACAGGTCGGCCTGTAAGTGGTTGCAATGAAAATATAGGTTGTCGTGGTATATCTTCGAGGGTCTTGCTGGAGCTCGCAGAAGTGCTAGACATGCTGCTCATGCTGGAGGTGGAGGTGGAGTGAGGAGTGCGGGATGGAAGGGGAAGCTCGCCGCCGCGGATGTGTGGCCTTGAAGGATTATTAAGTGAGGGATGCCTGTGACGTTCCACGGGATCTGATCTTTCGACATCCGAGTCGAGGGAACCATCCCTTTCATCTGCAGAGTCTAGGCCAAACCGTCGGTGTGGCCCAAGTAAGTAGCGATTGCGTCCAGAAGCGAGATTATTGAGGACGTCGAATATTGGGCTAGCTTTACCCTGAGGGGTGGTGGTATGATCGCCGTCCCGGCCAAAGTGCACAAAAGAGTCGACAGACATTGATTTTCGGAGTCCTTGGAGAGGAAAAAAAGGGGGTATAGCCAGCGTATCTGCTGGATCCGATGGTGAAGTATAGGCCGTCGTGAATGATTCAGCATGAGAAGGAGTTGGTGAGAAGGGGCCAGCGGCTGGTTCGTCCTCGTCTGGGGGCTGAAGCAGCGTATTCTGAATCAAGGATGCATTGGTGTCTGTAAGCATCTGGAAAGGTGGTAGTGAAACAAGAGGGGGCAATGGATAAGCGTTCTAAGTAGCCAGTGCTATTGAAGCGTTTGCCAGTCGATGATCACAGCGGCGAACGACTTGGAATTGATGGCCCTCTCCAAACATGGGTGACCAACTTGACCGGCATCATCAATGTCGAAACCAAGAGTCCTTCTCACCGTATGTTTGCAGCTTTCTTCTCACATTCAACTCTCAATTTCAATAGAATGATGATGGTCCTCCCAACCTCAAAGAGTCACCCTATGTGTTAGGCCTTTACCGTCACTTGACTGAGGAACTTGGTGAGCGATCCAACCTGCACATCATACAGCCCAGGCTAACAGTCCCTTAAGGATGGGATGTCAAGGTCGTATTACCAAGTTCTCAAAAATCTTGGATCGGTATGAATTTCCTCTCCTACCTCCTCACTCTTTGACCACGATCGGGCCAGGCAAGGCATATCATATCAAAGAAATTACGAAAGGATCCTACTTTTATCCAAGGCAGGACGGAACAGGCGAAACGTCCCTCATACCTAGGCCTTTGAAACCTGAAGAGCTCGTTCGTATCACTTTCCTAGAGACCAGTGGCTCCCGCTGAGATTTTACTTCATAATTAGGGTGAATGGATTCTTTTGGATGGTGTATGATCCTCTTATGTTCACTGTGTTCGTTGCTCAACAAGTGGCAGACACCAGCAACATGTGCGAATATCGCATTGCACAATCTCTTCCCTGACCAAATCGACCTTGTGGTACGTAACTATCCAGTCTTTACTCAGAGGGGAGGCTGAGTAATTTCGGCAGGTTTCTGGCCCCAATCTTGGCCGTAACAGTTCTGGTTGGAATCAAGTCTTTGAAGGTTTCACTTTCAACTGACAAACGTCTTGTAGCTGCCTTCGCTTTCTCGTCTGGTACCATCGGGGCGGCTTTGTCTGCATCACTCTCGAAGATTCGTTCGATTGCATTGTCCTACGGGACTGTACTTCATCCAACTCCTACAACGTTATTCGAGCCTGCACATCGCCTAGGATTATCCATCATCTGTCACCTATGGAACAACTGGGGCGCGGATGAAGGAGGCCTCCGAAGCGGCGAAGTTGACTTGTACAGCGTCAATATCCCTTTAATTGAAGACTTGCTGGCTGATGAGGGCCTTAAAATATGCACTACTACCATGTGGCGAAATTCCTATGGACGTTTGTTCAAGAGCACGGCAAACACCCGTACCTTAAACGGTCAAGCTCCTCTGCCTGCAGGACCAGATGCACTGGATATCACGACCCCAGGAAATTATACCGACCCGATACAGACACGAGAACAACCTGCAGAGTTGTCCTTCAAATTTTCACCTGACATGAAAGATCTCATCACTCCTTCTCTTTCGTCTCTACCAGTTGGATCTGATGGGTGGGCTATATACCAAGGCTGGGTTAGCGTTACACCCCTCCGAGCATCATTTGGGGAACCGGCCTGTAGCGAAGTGAATGTAGAGGATAGAATTTGGAAATTGAAACTCTAGAAGTGGTATTACATCCAATTATACGGATATAGCGTGAAGATGACGAATGTGAGTGCAAACAAGAAGCTGTGTGAGATGGTGGAGATGACAGCATTATTCGTGATGCGCCCCTTAATGAGTTGTTTTCTATACACCTTCAGTGAGTTGATGCTCCACGTAGCATTCTGAAATTTGAAAGTTAGTTGAATGATGAGCCGGGAAGTTCAGAACATACAACAAAGTTGGCAGGATCCATTAGCCTATCATCACATGTCCCGGGGCAACCAGAGGTAGCATAAGAATTTCCAGCCCAGTCACCTATAAACAGCGGCGCAAGGTTAATTACACTAATTGCTAGAAACAAGAGAATTATACCGCAGAATGTGATATCTGGCAGTAACGGTATTAGTACGGCTCCAATCATTGCCTCGCAACACTCACCGAAAACTAGCGAATGGTTATAGAAGAATTCCAAGGGATTACAGCCTTTCGGGTCAAGGGCAGCGGAAGGAGTGCTCCACTGAGAGGGATCTGGACTGCCCTCAGTGATGTCTTTTGGTACCGCAGCCCGGTAGAATGACCCTTTGAACAGGATGGTTAGATGTGCTTCAGAAAATACGAACAAATATAAATATGACCCTTACAAACAGCAATGCCGTTTTCATCCCATTTCATGGCAAAAACACCTCCACCGGTTGAATCGAAGTTTTGCCCATACGATGCTCTACTATTTTCAATGATGCTGCAGCCGGAGTTCTGGTTGACGTTTCCATTACAGATAAGGTTGTCTTGGCCGTTCAGTTGCTGATATGACACGAAGATTAGAAATAGGAAGGTTCATTGTCAAGGGATACCATAACTTGCCACAATTGACCCCGTGAATTCTGCTTCGGGCGTCAGGAAACATCCTTCGAAAGAGTTAGTTCTCTGTGATCGAAGCGAAGGCCAGAGTCAAATTACCGTCTCGAGTATGCCAGGCTACTTGGTTATGTTCGTTATCATGCACGCCTTCTATGATATCAATTTCACCAGGCTGAGAGTCCTCATAAACATCCAGAACTTCAGATGATACAAGATCAAAATGTACTCGCCCCAGGCCATTGACCGTTCCCCAAAGTCCAAAACGCTGGCCAAGTGCCTATTCTTGCATTCAGATACTGTTAGGTCGACAATTGGAGTCAGGAAAGGTACTTACCACACCCCCAAGGTGCTCTGTTGAGGTCAAGAATAAACAAGCCTGTGGTGTATTGAGCGTAGCTTGATATTCGTACACTGAAGGCAGAATTAGACCACAAATTCAAAAGTCAACTCCATCTCTTACCTGTTTCTGAAAACACCCTTATCCAACCATGTGGTGTTGTCACCCTTCATTATAACCACGCCATCGTCCTGCACGTAAACAAGGCCTTGTGCAAAGGCTGTGTCCCGATCGACATAGCTTGTAGCTGGTCAGCATAATACCAGGCACACTTGAAAGACTACCAACTTGACATGACCACTTGAGTATGAAGTTAACATTACCACCCAAAACAGGTCGATTGAACTCACTTTGTAGGATCTTGGCCTGTGAAGAAAGTAAAGTTACTGCGTAACCGGATCCATTAGGATATTCTTCGATTCATATATCTTTAGAGACGTACTCGAAGAAGGTTTTTCCTGAGAATTCGTCTTGAGGAAGCCAGAGAAAGGTAGAACCGTCGGGATTGGTATTCAGATTGCTCCGTTTCATGATCGAGGGTTGCAGTTCGCGTGATATATCGTCCGGAAATGATCTCATAGAGAACAAAGTTGCATTATTTGGGCCATGTTGCAGTCGGGAGGTTGCTGTGCATAATGAAGAGCCCAGTGCGACTGAGAGAAGAAAATAGGATAGCGTCCGAGTGGGTATAGGCATGGTGAGGGATGTCATTATATGTCGTTTTTCAGCACATGTGAAGGGGATGGTCTTATAGACGAGGCCTGCTGCGGCACTCCAACGTTCAATGAACCGGAATGTATAATACACGTTCTCGGCTATAAGCCTCGTGTATGTTTGTTCAACTTATATACATTGATTGCTCCATCAGGCGTAAAATTTTTGTGGGCAATAATTTTGATGTTCAAACTTCAACGATTTCTTGGGGACTCGAATCACTCAACGCAAGGATGGGCATGAAAACCTCTTTTGGTATGATTGTATATAGAAGTGATGTGGGCATACAAGCACATGGGTTGACATGATACATATGTAAGAGAGCAAGACGATCAACGGTAGCGACGGAGGCTGAGGGTGTTGTGCTTTTTCCAGGTGGAGCGAGCAGGAGCGTGGTTGTGGCGGTGTCCCTTGCCAAGACCACGATTCTAAAGAGAGTCAGATGGAGAGGAGATAATGAATATCGGGCATACGGACCTGTTTGCCAATGCTTGTAAGGCCACGAGCCTCGCGACGCTTGTGCACAGGGTTGGCGATCCAATTGATCCTGGGATCGCGGCGGATCTAGTCGTTTGTCAGTTACGAAAAGAATAAGAGAGGAAGGACCATACAGCCTTGTGGTTGGGGTCGACGAGGATGACTTCGTAATACTTATACACACCATCCTGGTTCACCCAGTACGAGTTTAATACCCGCAGGTTTCCGCAACGCCTGCCCACGCGCTCTTCTGCTGTGCTCCTGAGACTGCGCTGGAACTTGAGCTGGTTAACACCATGGTGGACGGGCTTGCCGTATGTCGCTCCTGTAAAGTACAGTGAATACAAGATCAAAAGGAAAGCGACTAGTTTCTCACCCTTGGGAGCATGCTTTTTCCTGTTACCACGGCGGACACGGACACGGTAGATAACGTAGCCCTGCTTGGCCTTATAACCAAGGCGGCGGGCCTTGTCAGGACGGGAAGGACGGGAGGCGCGGTGGATCACGTTGAGCTGGCGGTACTCCCAACACCTGAGCGACGGATTAGCCTTGGTATATTTGAGACGTGAGGCCAAAATACCTAACACGGAGAAGGAATCGGAGGACATCCGACTGCTTTTTCTTGTAAAGCTCGCCAATGTATTTGTATGCGCCCATCTTGCGGCTAGAGGTTATCCTGAGTCAGGTATACGTCCCCACCGTGCAGATTTGCTGGTCGACGTACCTTTGGTCTTGACGTTTCTGAGGCCGGCGCTGACAATATTTGGCAATACACACCGCAGGCTTGGGAACGACTATGCAGTACCACCGGCAATTCCCGATAAAACCTAACCCCACAAGCTCTCACCAGCTCACTACGACAGTTGTCCGCTTTGGTCAAATTACATACATTAATTTTACATTGTATCACCCTTTTCTAAGCTCCTTTCCCCAGCCGGAACCATGCCGTTCCCAAGAACAAAATCCAAGCAGTGCCAATAAGGGTTGCACTTAGCAATCCAAAGGCCACTCCACGCCTCTTTTCGGACCTGCTAGGACCTCCTTCCCAAACTCTTCTCCCGTGCGTCATATACCTAGGCGGCATCTCCGAATTATTGATCAAGACTTCAGTCTCCCCGTGCGATGTCGAGGCCTGCTTTCGTAAAGAGGCTTGGGCTTTTTGTTTCTGTAAACCAGCAAGTCCAAGGACACTCAATAGCTGAATTATATTTGTTGCGAGAAAAACGTTTAGGAGATGTTGCAAGGCTTCTTTGCTAGCCTTGTGATTAGCCCCTTTGTGTATATCAAGGGCAAGCCCAGAAAGCGTTTGAAATATTGTTGACCCAGTTTGCTCAAGCTGTAAGACATTAGCAAGTCGGTGAGGGTTAAAATATTGGCGACTGACACTTTTGTGAGCACCAAGAGCTGTAGACACAAATTTCAGAGGGACGATCTTCGGTACAAGCACAACAAGCAGAACTGTTAAAAGTAGATTGTGTCAGGTGCCTCGGATAGTTTTCGTAATAGAAGAAATTACTGACGGGGAGAGAACCCATGACCCGTGGCGAACAATGCTATAGCCGGCCCAGGAATACGAGTCCACTGAGGAGGAAGTACGAGCCACAGATATGCAGAGAGGGTCAAACAGGACGAGGCCAGAAGTAGATGTACGATGATAGGTCGATGTTTAAATCTATCCACAAGGAAACCGCACTGCGAAACGAGTTTCCGGTTAATAGGTGCTGTTTAGTGAAATACGATAATTCAACCCTCACGGTTGGATATAAGATCAGGCTCCCAGCTAGGAGGTACGATGCTTGTGTCGCTGCGTCTCTTTCTGTTAATTTGTATCGTGTTTCTATGATGTTGCTATATGCAGATGTCAGTCAAGAAGGCAATGTCAAAAACTATATGTATACATATATACTCACGACGCAAGATGGGTGAATGGTGACCACATCATCCCACAAAGAACGTTAAGACCAACGTACCTATTCAAAAATGAGTTTCGACTTCCCCGGTAGAAAGAAGACATCTGCGTACGCCCAAAACAGGTCTCCCAGTTTCGTGATCTCACGGAGATTCACTCTTCGTTTCTCGGCCACCTTCTTAAGTGCTTGCGCTTCGGAAACGCTTGTCATCATGCGAGACTGAGCTTCCTCTGCGATATCAGTCGCTTCTAATTCAGCGCCAGCGCCGTCGATTAACCACTTGGAGGCCGCAATATACACAAGGTTGATGATAACGGATAGACCAGCAAGGAATGTAGCGACATAAAAAGGAGCTCGAGGCCCAAATGCTTCAGTAAGAGGGTACGATGTACGAGCGGCAATAAAAGAAGCTCCTTTCCCTGCGATGAGACCAAACGCCATTGAAACGCCGAGCCCATGTGATTTGAAGAAACGGACGATGATTGTTTCCTGTACGACGGCAAGAGGGCTGACCCCAAGTCCAAATACGAAAAGGCCGAGGACCATCATTCGTACGTTTCCCCAGATGTCGCCTAGAAGGAGAAGGAGCTGGCCTTTATTGAAAGGTCGGTTAAACTTGCATCGACTAGCGACTTGACAACAACGTTACCTAGTAGGATCACTCCTGTGGCAATGATACTGGTAAGGGTAGTCCCAAGCGTGCTTGCCAGCACTCCACCAATGAGTGGTGTCCAAGTGCTATTCAGGCTGAATGCAGCCATTAAGAGACCGAAGTCGGTGTGCGAAGTCCCGATCTCGCGGCCCAACCGACTCTTTATAGGTCCTAAGATATAGGAAGCACTAGGCGGACATGAGATGGATGATTGAGACATTGAAAGCAGACAGTGACGTACTAATGGCTCCCGACGCTGAGGCTGCAAGTACATAATAGGGCCAGTGCCCGGATGAAAAAGGCCCTGCGTCTGTGAGAAGGGGCCAGATGGTCATCTAGCGAGTTCAGTAGAGGCTCCTGCCGGCCCAGCAGACCGTCCGGGTCTGCTGGTGCGTATTCAAAATCGGAGTCGCCAGAGTCGCTCATAGGTCGCTGGGTAACGAGGAGTTCGTTGCAGGAAGAGCGACGATGGCGGTGGCTGGCGGACTCATGTGCCGCTGGAAACATATTAGAGGAATGGGAGGGGGGAGCAAAAGAAGCAATGCTATCAGCCGAGAGGAGCCTTATTATACATACATTGGCTGTAGGATTCTAGTTACAGGTCACTGACAGTAATACGGGATGTGGTTCCGATTTAAATTCGGCTTATCAGATACCCGACTCAAGATCCATACAAAAATATTATTTATAGACCACTATTTACAACAGCCCTGTGGCATATACATCGCACTTCATACAACATAATAATTACGCTGTCGAAGAGACCGTCCGTTGGGCGAAACATCTACAGGATGAGATATTTGGCTCACCTGGGCCTGCCCTGCTCCCCTCAGCCATAGGCATGTAGCCACCAATGTGAGCACACAGAGGCCAAACTCGGTCCAACCCAAAGCTTCCACTGTCAACGACTGGCGACATCTATGTATGTTTCGTGATCCGTCTCATTAGAATCCACGGTAATTGGACCAGGTTCAGTGTTCAGTCTCACCTTGATATGGTGGCTCGTCCTGCACAGTTCCCGCCACTTCTGGTGTTGTGCATCACTCCAGCAGCACTTCCCTATTACCATGAAATGAGCCCTGTTGTACACTGGTATCTAAAGTGACCCACCCATAATATTGTTGTCACCAGAAGCCACACAACGGAACTCGCAATATTAGCCAGAAAATGGGTTGCTCCATCAACAAACCAGAGGATGTATGCAGTCGAAAACAGAACCGTCCATGCAGCATTGAAGACAAAAAGTATCAGTCTAAAAGCATTGAATGAGTCGCTTAAAGTATGGGTATGATTGTGAAGGCTCCGCACAATGAGTGATATCGTGCACTCGGCCAGGTATTGTGTTCGTTCCCAGCGCTGACTAGAAATGCAGCGAGGCCAAGCTCAGCAATAGCAGAGCACGTCATCAAAGCAAACAGGAACGGGTGATATGTTGCTCTGGAGCGGGATTTCTGTTGAGATTGTGTGTATGAAGCAGCCGGACGTTCCATTGGAATTTTGTTGAGACGACGAAGGCGACGATTCCTGAGCGAAAGGATACCCACAGAAGGGGTGACAGCGATACCACCTGTAGGCATGCTAGGCAGCTAGACCAGAAATACCTCCAGACTGCGTTTGGACAGGAGCTCTGACATACATTCGATCATGAGGCGCATAGCCTCGAGGCATGCACACTACACGTTGCTGCACCGGCCTCGACGAGGTTGCGGGGTCTCTCAGAGGGTTGGTGCAACAGGGGCGGGCATCAATTCAAATCATCGAATCTCCATAATACAGCTGGCGCAAATGAATGAATTGCTGTGAACGTTTGAGGTTGTCTGAACTGCTTCGAGTCACAAGGCAAAGATAAAATGAATGATTGGCGTCAAGTATTACAGTGCTAATGCAGACTTGGCAATCTGTAATGCTCCGTCTTGTGTTTTATTGCCTGTCAGAGATCGTGATATGAGCTTGCGAATGATTGACGAAAACATGAAAAGGACTTGCCTCCAATGAACCCTGAGGCATGAATAAAAATACCCCCAGGAATTCCTGACGCCTTTGACAACTCTTCATCTCTCAACCCCCGCCACGCCTCCGGCAGTGCCTTGCGGCTCTCGAAGCTCTCTGGTGAAACAGGGACTGCCTGGACGCGCCAGTTACCTCCCGTCTCGTCCGGGTAAACGACGTAAATCGCTTCTCCAGGGCCGATGCCAGACGATGGGTCGGCCTCGAGTTCGAAGAGATGTTCCTGAAACTAGGAGTCAGCTGAAAAGAAAGAGAAGGTGAGCAAAATCAGGTCTTCACCTTCCAAGGTAGGAACTGCTCGAAGAGGATGATCTTGCCCGTCGAGTCTAAGTTCTGCTTGCTTTGTGCAACAGAAGAGACGAGGATGTCTCGCGCAGGCAACCAAGCATTTGCGTAGTAGTCAAGCCTTCCCAAAAACTCGCTACCTGTGAGCTGTGACGCCTTCGCGAACTGAGCCTATGGGAACACAAGACGGATGAGCGGGAGCATTCCGAATTATTTGTGTACTCGCACATCGACGGTTTTTGAATCTGATGGCTGGTTCCAAGCAGGGTTGAGGCCACCTACACGGCTCGAGAGATCGGTGCGGCTTCTGTATTTTGGGGTGATGTCGTTAGGATATTGGGAGATACCATTGTCTACCCCATCGATTGCTTCGATGAATTCCTGTGGTATGGCTTTAGCAATCATTGATGGGAAGGTTTAAAGACGGACTTTATACAGCTTCAGCCACAAAGTTTGCACATTTGCGTCCTCTATAGGAAGCTGCGTGTTATTTGCGATGACCTCTTTACCGAAATGCCTATAACATATGACGAGTTCAAAGAAGAATAACGGATATAAAGGAGGTGATCTCACTTGTAGACCAGCCCAGCTGACGACAACTTTGTGGTGAATCCGTGGCCAAAGACTTCAGTGAAACCGCGCTGATGATGGTCGAAACGTTGTAGGCTTTCATCGTAAATAGCACCAACATCGACGACAATGTCGCATGTGTCGAGGATGGCGGGGTCGCGCGTTCGTTTTAAGTCTGGGCATTGAGGGTCAGAAGGGAAGTGGGAAGTTTTTGTGGAGGCTAACCGGCATCACGATACTTATTGGTTTGACGTAAAAGAAAGACAGCAAGAGCTTCATCGCAATGAAAAGTGCCGTTGTGAGTGCCAATGACCTGCAGAAAGTTCGGAAAAAAATGAGGGCGGCGTATGTTGAGCGAACCTGTTGGAGCTTCTGCCTCTTCGCAGGGGTTTGTTGCGGTGAGGAAGTCATGATTGAACGAAAAGGATGTAAGATATGAAGTATCGATGGATGCAATCTTGCAAAACGAAAGGAATTGAGTAGCATAGTATGGGGCCGGAGTTTGCCGCAGTTTTAAAGGAGAGTGCAAGCCGTGCACAGGATTAGAGATAGGAAGTACAGTATGTATGCAGAAAGCAGAAAGAGAGTGTAGGGTCATCAGTTGTACGTACAAGTGTCTATGGTGTCCATGAACTGGGAATATGTATCTGAAAAGTCTTAACTTGTCCATGCTCTACAGCATCATCAACGCTCCGCTCACAACCAAACCTCCTAGCCCGACGAGTAGGGTATTCCTTGCTAGGGATGATGCAGCAGCGATGTATTTGTCGTCCGGGCCATATGCTCCTCCTGTTGCTCCTGGAAGTGGTGCACCGTTTGCGCCGCCCCCTGCAGCGACGTCTGTTGGTGCAGTCGGAAGAATAGTGGTGCGAGTAGCAGAAGATGAGCTGGTATTGTTTCCACTGGGACTGGCACTTGCGGTATTGTTGCCGGAAGCAGTGTTGTTGGACGCAGACTGGGTTGGTGCGATGGTTGAAGTGGAAGTAATGACGATGGTGCGAGTGCCGGTGCTGATCTGCCTGTCTGGGCCGATGGTCTCAAAGGTCGAGACTGTTGTCGAGGTGAAGACGACCTGAGAGGCGTTGCTGGTGCCGTTGCCGTTGCCGTTGCCAGTGGCAGTGGACGACTAGAGGGAGAGTCAGCCAGACATCGGGTTGAATGGCGAGAACATACCTGGGCAGCGGCAAAGAGGGGCAGGGCGGTGAGGAGGACGAGGAGGCCCGTTAGTGGGTGGTGCATGGCGGTCGTTGGGAAGAGGAGGATCACGTGGCAGACGAATACGGGATCATGATCAGATCATCTCCGGTTCCCTCATTATTATGACAGTTACACCGTCAGAGCCGCTTTCGCCAACGGCGATCTCCCTTGTCCTCGAGTACATCGCCCCCCCCTCCCTTCTTGCGCCACTCCCCCCGCATCTCATATCAGACTCTCTCGCTCAGCGCCACCGTTTCCTCAACATCACTCCAGATGATCCTTCTCAGTATCTCGCCTGGCCATCTGATTCAATCCCCAATGCACAACAGCTGGCCGTAGATCTATTGGAGTCCGTTCAGAAGCAAGAGTCTCACCATCCTGTCTACCCAGTCCGCTATACCACCGACCCAGAATCAGCTTTCGCCCATGCTGCCATCTCCACCCAAAATCCACCGGGTCTCCGTCTCGTTTTTCAATGGGCTCCTTCCGATGGCTGGAAATTTCACAATCTCTCCCTTATGCCCTTTCCTCCCAACTCATGCGAATCAGTTCATGACATGATCGCATATAGGCCCTACGATTTCCTCCATGAGCCATCGGTCGCAGATGAACAGCGCGGCTCCTATTGGGATGCTTACGATCTAAGTGACGACGAAGATGATCAAAGAGCCAATGGACATTCCAAACCTGAGCATGAGTCAGGCACGGAGGATGCGTACTGGGCTCAGTATTCTGCTGTTCATGGTCCGTCTCAGTCTTCATTTTTATCATCGACTATCCTCATTCAATCAATGCAGGCTCGGGTGACTCCGCGCGGCCTACACCACCCACCGTGAACCGGAATCTCGACAATGAGCGTGTCATACTAGCATACCCCGACCATCGTACGTCTTCTGCCTACAACCCCCTTGCACCCCCATCCCCCAAAGTACTTGCTACCCTCCTCGCCAACCTCCCTCCTCGTACTTCATCACCCCATCTCCTCGACGATTCTGATTCTGGGTTCGGCTCAGCTTCAGTATCCAATAACTCAACATCGCTTCCTTTATCCCCGGCTTCCCGCCCGTCGGAGGTCGCCTCCTCGTCAGACGTGCCCTCCGCCCTACTCTCTACCGCAATGTATACACCGTCTCTGCAAATGAGCTCTGCCGCTTCACAGGCGGCTAAGAATACTACAGTAGACGACGATGCTCGGAGGGCTGTCAAGGATACCATCCGTGGCGTGTATCGACTATGGAAAGCAGGAAAGGTGATTGACTCGGCAATGGTGGATGAGGATAAGGAAGAGTTTCTTGATATTGTTCGACAGGCTCTTATACCTGCATAAGGATAAGGAATCCAAGGGACTTGAGGAACTTAGGCAGGGAATCTTCCGAGTCTTCAACTATATTATGCATTACACACCACACAAACATACGCATTTCAAGAAGTTACATTGACCCACGACATTCATCGCACATACGTTCACATGGTTGGCTACATATCAACCAGTCTTTATGTACATTAGAGATGGGAACGTATGTACAACCTGGCCAGGTATTGCTTTATTGTTCCTGGCCACATACATGGTTCTAGTCCTATTCAGGCCAGATATGGGACTGACTTTTTTTGTAGATGACATGACCTTTATCTTAGGGTCGACAATCGCGGGCTCTCCAACAAAAGGTGACACAACGGTCGTGCTCCTCAATCTCTCTATTTTGTCGTATCAATAAGCAAGAAAAGTTCAGGCAGGCAATCAATATGTAGAGGTCACTATCCTGCATAAGTACATATGTATATGATACATGGGTGGAAATGAGGTAAATTAAAAGTGTAAATCAGGCAGCAACTGCTGTGGTCGAAGTTTCGTCACCAACCACGGCTTCGACCTCTTTTTCTATTTTCTATGCAACAATCCTCTGTTAAGCCTCGTTCTGCGCTTCTTCAGGGTTGGCCTGGTATTTAGCTTTGGTATTTTCTGCCGCTGGCCGAACGGGTAACGGAGGCTGGCCAGGCAAGCGCTTAAAAAGGAATCAAAAACGGTAGATTATGGAAGACGAGAAATATCACCTTGAATGCGAATTTGCACACAAGATATTTTCCTGGGTTCAGACCTTCCTCGATCCATGACTGAAAATGCTTTCGTTGATCGATCATCAATAGACAACTGGTCAATGACATACTCGTTCTACTTTGTACAAGCCATCATAACGGTAGCTGTGGTGGAGATCGAAAGTCTGAGAGAAAGGGGTACTCAAACTTGGTGGCTACGTACCCTTCCAGCGGGGCATACTTAGAACGAAGCTTGAACCCTCGGACTACTCGGATAGGTTTGCCGGTTTCACAGGAGCGCTGGTTCACAATATCAGCACGAAACAAATAAAACGCGACTTATGAGGAACGGACCTTCAAGGCTTTGTTGAACTAGTGAATGGGATTGGTCGTGAGTTGAGATAGAGAGTCAAGATAAGAAAGGTGGGCTACTGACGGGATTATCAAAAGTTTGATTGGAGCTCTGTGGTGCAGTACGAAGCTACGAAAAGGGCGGTCAGAATGAAAGAAGAAAGTATGCTGTGTAAATGAGCGAACGTTTTTTGGAGCTGCTTTCGTTCCTTTGAGATCTCTGCCACCTTGTGGGATGGTAAGAAGAGCTCGTAAAGCGATACAGTTGTTGACTAACCGGAGCCAGTATACGTGCTGATATCAAGTGACCGTATTAGATTCAAAGGCGAATGTTGTTCCAACGAAGAAAACAACGTACAAAGCGTACCCAAGGTCAACGTCATCTTCATATCCACCACTCAGAGCTACACTGTAGGCACCGTTGGGTCCACCGGAGATACCTGCAACGGTGGGGCTACACAGCACTCAGGATAAAGGTCGCGTCATTGAGGGCGCAGGTCTTACGCGTGAATAGAGTCTCCACTGCACGCCATCCTACTCGTCCACCAAGCTCCGACTTCAATTCCTGGTATAGATCCAAATGTTTTGCTGTGTCGTTTGAATCACTGGTGAGTCGTGACCAGCCGGAATAATGTCCTCTAGGGGCGACTCACGGATCATATTTTCGAATGTTAGCGTCTGGGCGAAGCTTTTCATCGTCGTAGGTCACTGGACGTGGTGCGATTTTTTGCTGTTCCGAGGTATAGTCAACTTTCTTCCCCGAGGTACGAGTGCTTCGACGAGTGCCTGCAGGTGCGGGCCCCTCAGTATCTACTCGTAGGGCCTTGGCAATAGGCTTGCTGGCCTCAACTTCCATAGGCGCCTTGCGTTTCTTTTCCACCGGCTGGACAGCCTTTGGCTTTTGCTCCGGTTCAAATAAAGGCTGATGAAGTCCAAGACTTTTCAGTATTTCTTCATTCTGTTGGGCATCGTCAGTGAAAACATTATGCCACGCAGAGCGGTCGCCAGCGAGAAACGTGAGGCTCACCCTTTGTATATTTCGTGCCTTCTGTTTTTCATATTCAGAAACCATGTTTATGTGCAATCAGTCGCAAAGGTATTGACTACTGCTTTTGGGATCAAGTTGTTGAAGTGAACAACATTTTCGTTTTATCCATCACATGATATAACCGTGATCGTGTAAATTACGTAAGTAATTCCTCTATTAATATTACATGTACTACTGACAAAAAAAAGAATTGGTATAATGTGCGTGGGTTTATGCGCAGATCACTTGATGTTCTTGAGCTGAAGAATGCTTGTGAGAAAAATAGCGATAAACACGCAGGTGAGCTTACCTGTTGAGTATTCATGAAAATCTTCTGTTCAACCCGAACGGCTTTGCCTTCAATTTGGTCAATTCGGCGATTCTGAGTGTCCAACTCGGAGCCCATAGCCATTCCAAGGGCTTTAAGACGTTTGGAGACTTCACTGATCTCATCCAGATTGCCGTCCAGTTCATCTTCAAGTTCGTCGTCAGAGGCGGACGCTTCAAATTGATAGCGTTTCCTCTGTTCCTTTCTAGCCGCCTGTTGTTCCTGTGATTTGAACCGGGCTCGAGCGCCACTTCCAAGAAGTTCCTCATCTTCATCGCCACGACCGTAAGTAGCGGCCCGCCCGAGACGGTTTTGAGTTTCTCGGATATCCACCATAGTCTTCTCCCTTTCCTGACGTTCCTCTTCGTAACGAGCCTGCACTTTCGCCTCCTGTGCGGCACGTTTGGCGTCTTTATTAAAAACAATGACAGGCCGGAAAATGGAACGGTTAAGCTGTCTAAGTTCATTGGTATTGTCCTCAGCACGAGCGGAATGGCCTTTCGCCACATCCAAATGACGCTCAGTGTTCGCGAGTTTTTCTGAGCTCCCAAATCAGATCACGAATCGATTGAGAAGGGGCCAACATACCTGACTGGTCACCAAGGCGTGTAAGCGTGTTGCGGGCAGTCTCTTCGGCCTCTCGGGCCATACGAAGAGCATTGCGTGTCGAGTTCACGCTATCTTGCTTCACAAAACGAGTTTGTTGTTTGATGCCTTCAACATCATCCTCGTTCTCGTCGCCTGGATTTGGTTCTCGTCCAGTTGGGGGGCCATCGAAGAATCGGCCGGAGCCTGATTTCTGTCCATTGTAGCCAGAAAAGAGCTCATTGCGATCTTTCTCGATCTCAGCTGTACCACGAGAATAGATGTCGCCAACACCGTTGCTCCTGCTATATTTATCCCTCAGGGAAGGTCCTTCTGCCGCAGGATATTGTGCAGACCGGCTGCTGGAGGGGCTATATGGATCACTGCGATTACTAGAGGTGGTGTACAGGTCACCCCGGCTGCTGGGTGGTCCGTAAGGATCGCCATCTCGACTGGGTATGTATGTGCTGGCGTTCGATCGGCTGGGACTGCTGCCGCCCGTGCGGATGCTTTCTTGAACTGGAGGGATGAGATTTTGGTCTTTACGTTTGAAGAGAGGCATAATGGGTGTTGTCTTGAGTGTTTTCGGTGCGAAGCTGTGGCTGTTTGGTATTGTGGCCTGACCCTGGTGCGTCGTTGTGACCTTATGAGTAGATTTTTCCACGTGATACGACATAGCCTGAGCACTGCATCTATAGTTGATACAATGATGGTTGTTCTAGTTACATCCCTCCTTCAACTCGTCAGAAAAGGTTTAGATGGTTACAGATATTGGTGACATCATCTACTGGGCATTGCCAGAATATTTTTTCTGGTTGTGCATACTATCCATAAGAGTTATCACGACCTTGTGTGACGGTTCTTTCCTGATTCTTTCTTTGGCTTGCCTATTACCGTGACTCCTTTGCCACTTTTGACGACATTCTCCAGGGCTGCTTTTTTCTGCCTCTTGATTGAGCCAATCCCTTTCGCCTTCGCAAACTTGTCGACGTGTTTTTCCAGAGTATCCCGGGACTTTTTCTTCGCCTTACGTTCACGCCCGCGTAACGCTCGTTTTTCGGCTGGTGTAAGCTCACTTCGTGCACGAGGCTCAGCTGCTGCAGGAGCGAAAACTTCCTCAGGAGCTAACATCGTGGTGATCGATTTTGTCGTCGGGAGTGCAGACTCTAAAGTCGCCGTTGATACGTTTGATATGGTAGAAATTGCAGCTGTGGGCTGGAGCGCTCGTTAGCCTAGGAACAAACGCAGTAGGCAAAACGTTACATACTTGTTTGGGCATAAAATAGGAGTTGCACAGGGCATCGAGTTTGTGGCATATACCTTCCCAAAGCTTTTCGATCTCATCGTGCTCCCTTTTCAACTTGCCGTCACGGTCCTCGCCGGCTACACCACCAGTTTGACTCGCAACATATTCATCCTCGTAAATTTGCGCCAAAGATTGTGTTGATTTCGTATCCTTCAGCTCAAAAAATCGAGATGGCAGGAAAGGTTTATCCTCCAGTGGCCGAATACGAACAACGTCGTCGAAACGATTTTCGGATATCCGTGCCTTGATACGCTCTTCAAGAGCAAGGACGGTGTCTTCAGTGATGACAGGCACGGCTTTCATTGCCCGTTCGAACTCGAGGTCTTCTTCGAGAAGGGAATTTTGCGGTCGTGAGCGTGAACCAGCCTCGCCCATCAGAACCCAATCCTTGGGGCCGACATTTTCTGACTCTAACTCGGCAATCTGTTTCTGGAGCTCAGCCACCCTTTTCTGGTGTGTCGATAAACCTAAAATAAGGCAACAAATTGAGACGTAGCTCATAGTGAATTATGAATGAAGGTGTCGTTACCGCGGTCAAGAGTACCTTCCTGCTCATCTGCAAAGAGGTCATCTTTCAACCTTTCTATTGTATCCCATCGTGAATCGTCAAGTTCGTCGGTGCTCTCTCCTTCGGAAGAGGAATTGGTGTCGGCGCTTGGGTCAAGAACTCTACTTCGTCTGGACACACCGCCTCGATCTACGAGATTGCCCTCTTCTTCGTTCCCCCCCATGTCTTGTTCGTCCTCTTCATCCTCCTCATCCTCCTCATCCTCGTCGTCATCCTCGTCGTCCATTGTAGATAGCGGGCGATTTTTACCATTTGCTCGAATGTTTTTAACCCGAACCTCTTCGTGAAAGCGAACCTGCCCAGCCGCCTTAGAAGCCTTGTTCGGTTTTGGCTGATGTTTTTTAACAGTGGATCTTGGAGGAGGAGCAAAGAAATCGTCATACATGGCCTCTGATGTTCGTTAATTGGTGTTAGCTGATGGTTGAGAGGAGTCACAATATCCATACCTCCTGCACCTTCTCCGTCATCTGGACCCTCTTCTTCATCCACGGCTGCGAAGATATCTATCGACATAATGTCGTCATCCGAGTCCTCCTCTCCACCTAAACGACCTCTAGAAGACGATTGGGCCTCTGCCTCTTCCGTTTCAGCATTAAAGGAAGCCAAGTCAAAGAAGCCGTCATTAAGCTGAGAGTTCTTTCCTAACTTCGTCTTGCGAGGTTTTCGCGCAGGAGCGGAATCCAATTCGATATCGCTTATGTCAGAAGACGGGTCGCGTAGGTCTGTGACGCCCTCCTGCAGGTCGTCATCATCGAGGTCCTCCTCGTCCTCCTCGTCCTCGTCCTCTCCCTCGCTGCTTTCGTCCAAAAACGCATCTTCGTCAGAATCATCTATATCCATGCCTTCAGGCCCATCGAAGTCGACATCTTCACCATTAGCTAAAGCTTCGAGCATCTTGTTTAGATGCTCGTCTTGGTCAAATTTATCATCTGGGCCATGGTCCTCCTTCTCGTCGTCCATTTCTTCTTTGGGTCCGCCTTCTAGAACATGCTCAAGGGTTTCGCAGACATTTTTGGCGCGTAGATCCAGCTGAGCCCAGACCTGTTCGTCATTCATCCCCTCAACAAAGAGCGACGTGATTGGTGTGAATTCTAGGCTAGATAGGGGAGGAGGGCTAGGTGTCCGCTTCCGTTTACCATTTGCAATACTCTGTGATCTTGTTTGAGGGGCAGAGGAAGCTTCGAGTGAAGTCAATAACTGGGATATGTGAGGATTTGACGCGTTTTCGGATGAGACAGCTACATTTTAAATGATGTTTTAGATATGAGTGGTGTATGAGGTCAGGAACGTACAAAAGTCAAACAAAAATTTGGCAGCATCCAGAGCCACTCTCCGAATTTCCTCGCTTCCAAGCGCAAAATATTCAGGACTTGATCCAACAAGGTCAGACAGATTTTGTAGTTGAGGGAAGCTAGCTTGAAGAACAGCCATAACTATGACTCGACTGAAGCACGAAGAACTTGAATTTTACGATCAATGGTACTTTGTTTAGATTTATTGATTTCCAAAGGTATCTATCCTTTTTAAGAACGACTTGGGACTGCCACTTAGATCAACAGGCTGTCAACGACCAATGGCTTCGATAACAACCTCCTCTGCCGACGTAAAGGCACCCCGGTTGTCGTGCAAAACACAAGGGAAGCTTGACGTGTCCATTCCAGGGCTCCAAAAAGAACAATGAGCGCTTACCTGATCGGTGTCGGTGATGTAACTTTTTTGTCTACTAGTTCTGGGCGCAGGCTTGTTTAAGTACAATGGGGGGCGCAACTATGGTTATATAAATACCAACGTTCAGCGCAGACCAACAAAAGCACACCCTTCAATCAAAGTCGCAGAGCGAGCCCCCTAACGACATTCATTCACTCCATTCCTTAGTAGTCTTCTAATCCTCGATCCCTGTTCTCTTGCCGTTCATTCTCGTCCCTATCATGATTGCAGGTCTCTCTAAAGCTGTTACTTTGTATCTTACGCCATTACTCTTGCTTACTGCGCTCTTGCTCTCTACATTCGCATTTTTGGCTCCTGCCGTAATGCTGCATGACCAAGTTGCTCTCCTTACTGTGACTCCATCGACATCATTGGTTAAAAGCAGTGATAACGTTGATGGACCGAGTGTATTCTTAGGCCTATTAGGTTTGTCTGCCCCATGCACCCACGTTATCCGTTGACTAATGTCACGAAAGGCTCATGTTCCAAAATTAAAAACTCTGCGCAGCTGAACTGCACGACGCCGACATTGCGTCCGGTTTACGGTGTGTGACTTTATGCTTCATTTAAAAAATGACATTTCGTATAACTTAACCGTGTAGAACTATCTGCACTTCCGAGCAGTGCGCCTAGCCTGCTCCTGTCTTCTCCGACCGCTTCAACTCCTGCCTTCATCGCCATCTCCTTAGGCTTCTCCGTCTCTTTTTTCCTTACTTTCACCTTGATATCCTTCAGTCATAAGATGGGGAAAATAGGAGCCGCGTTCCAAAAACCGTTGATCCAACGTGTATCTGCATGGGTCGGGTTTATCGGCTTTTTTATCGGTTGCGTAACGTCTTCCGCATTTCAAGGTTACCTTGTGACTGAAAAGTAATTATTAATCAGGTCTTACTGCATTTCTGATTGTTCGTATGTGGTTCGGAAAGGCAGTCCAGGACTTCAACAAGACAATCGACCTTCAAGGGGAGCAAGGACCTAAACTTACCGCAGCGACAGGAAATGCTTTCACGAGTGAGTCTTGAATTTCATTGCATTCGCTCTCACTCAGCTAACCCCGTAACTAGTGGTGTGGGTTGCGTTCGCTTTTTATGCCATTCCAGTCATCGTCTCGTTGGCGAAATTCAACGTACCCCAAAAATGATCATAGAGCTTTGCATGTATTTGACAAGATAGGACCCTTACTCTCGATAATTGGCCCTCGTCCAGACGATAAGATTCAACTAGATTGATGGCCTTTGTATCAGCGTGACGAGAAGAACGTGTTGTGACTTGACGCGATCTACGGAGATACCACTTGTTTCCTCCGAATATAATTCTTAGCCGCTTTTCTGACAAGGTTTTGATACGCATACTCTTGTTCACGGATCAGTAGTGGAATGCCTTGCCTTACTTGAAGCCATTGATGATGTGAACGTCCGACCAAATGCCGCGCGCTGGTATTTCTGGGCCTGACAGAAACAGATACTAGAGTCAAACTAGAGTCATTCTTCGTGGCACTTCTGCAGTCATGGCTTCGCATGGATGGACAACTCTTTCTTGACGTTTAGTCTGATGCGCTCTCTATCTCTCATGCTTTTGCGACGAAATGACTCCCCGTGTGCCTCTTCACCCATATGTTACCTTCCAGGCCATTCCACGCTCTAGTCGCGCTTGAGTCACGCGATATAGAGTGTTGGGATATAAATGCTGCCAAAATCATCCCCTCCAAACCCCCAGTTACCGTCCTGAAGATGAAGCTAGTCACTTACAGCAGTGTCCTCTTCGCCCTCCTATCCTTGACCATAGTCGCTGGCTCTGATATAGAAACAGTTCGCGCCAATAGGATCGACGGTATTGTTTTTGGAACTACTGGAGCAACTTCTATTGCGACCTGGTAACATCGGAATTCAGCAATATCGGCCTGTTGTTACTCATGCAAGTCATCATCTCCTATGCAGGCTTTCCACCCTAGACTCGAGAGGGAAATGGCCGGATTCCGAAATCAATTATGCTACAGGCTGTGATGCTCAAGAAGCGAGCTGGCCAGCTCAAAGCCACTGGAGTCGTATCAGTATGTTATTTTGAGTAGCTCCAGAGTTGCTTTTTCTCATTGCTATCAGACACCTTTGCGGCAGCTTGGCATGGCGGTCTTAAAAATACTGCTCAATATGCTGGGGATGCATCTTTGAGAGCTGCAATTTCAACGGCCATGAATTTTTGGTTTTCGCAGGACTTCACCGTTCCAGAATGCATAGATTCCGGAGGAACAGAAACATGCCCTTGCTCAACACCGGGTTTTTGGAACCAGAACTGGTCATCCAACGTCAGTCATGAGATACCATACCTTGTTCAATCAAGCCATTCTCATCGTATTTTCCCCAGATTATCCTCATCCCTACATGGGTCGGACAAGTATGCTTGTTACTTGGCGACAGCCTCACTGTCTCAGAGCGGGCAAGTTGTTCAGCGATGACGGGAAGAGCATATGCCACGTTTGAGACTGGGATCAATGGTGTCAGCACAATAAGTGGTGCAAACGCACTGGACATTGCCAGCATCGGCATTGATCTCGGCTTATTCACTTCAAACACGACCTTGGTGTCAGGCGCCTACGCAAGAGTTCACGCTGAACTCGGCGTCAAAGACGACCTCAAGGCGGACGGAATAAGAGCAGACGGATCGTTCGGTAAGCCCTTCGCTATCAACGACACGCCCTGGTGCTTCAATTATCATGTCAGGGCAACATACGGGTATCCTCTATAATGGAAATTATGGTAAGTTTAGTACCTTTATTGGCACACCAACCTAATGGAATACCTCCAGGCAAAGACTAGTACGCCCTCTTTGACTGTTGTGCATTCGATGCACGTACTCAAGGGTAAAAAATCAGCGCCAATGATATCTTGGCTTTGGAACTGGCAGCTGGCGAAACAGAATATCAAGCCACGAGCGACTCGAAGGCTGCCTTCACAAGTCTGCTTGATGCAGACCAGTGGATGATTTTTCGTAATGTCTTGACTGGGGTTCTACACTGGGATTTTGTCAGTACGAGCTTTGTGATCGTGTCCAATCCCCTCATTCAGAGCAACTTTCTCAGTCCGTTTTGGGTCGCATTATCAGCCTTCCCGTTTCCCTGAACCAGTGTGTTGGAAATTAATCGATTTTCTCTGGCACTCACTGACACTTTCCTTAGAGCAGCTGCAAATTTGAAATGAACCTTACACAGATACAGGTTTTGAGTCAGAAATGGAATTCGCCTACACTTTCTCAAATCTCCGACAACTTGACATTGAATACAACTGATGCAAATGCCGGCGCTCTAGAAGGAAACCGCATGTTCTTTGCAAACGATTACATGGTGAGTATGTTTGCTACATGCCCATTCTAATTATCAAACAAGTTTTCTTCTAGGTGCACCGTGGGAGTGGATATGTTGCTACGCTGAGGATGTATTCCAAACGTACGCAAAACACGGAATGCACGAACTCGCAAAATCCATTCGGCTTCCATCTCGCGGATGGCACGCTTTATACGTATCTTCAAGGCAATGAATATGAAGATATCGTTGCCGCATGGGACTGGAATCTAATCCCTGGCATCACTGTGGACTACAATGCGACTCTATTGACGTGCGACACTACTCGTAAGACAGGCACTCAATCACTCGTCGGTGGCGCATCGGACGGTTCCATCGGTGTCGCAGCAATGCGTTATGAGACCCCTACTACCAAAACCCTTAACTGGCGCAAGACGTGGTTCTTCCTTGAAAATGACGTGCAGTTCGTCATGGTAGCCAAATTGACTTCGACAACCTCTGTCCCTGTATTCTCGGTTTTGGACCAACGTAGACGCTCGGGAGACGTATTCGTAAATGGAGTGGCTGCTACGACCGGCAATTTCACTTCAGCCGTTTCACTGTTTCATGGTGGTGTTGGATACACGTTCAACGCGTCAAATCCCAGCACCTCGCTGTCGCTGCAACTTGGTCCTCGCACCGGGTCTTGGCAGACGATTGGAACTTCCCCGGACCCGCCCCCTACCGTTGACATGTTCATAGCATGGCTTAATCATACCGACCTTACTTCTTCCATTTCGTACGCCATTTACCCCGGAACCACACTCGCTTCTTTCCAAGATAAATCCCAGGCATCTCAAATCCAGTCAATTCGTAACGACGGGAGCATCTCTGCCCTACTAGACATCAATCATAATACGGCAATGGTGGTTTATTGGGTTGAAGCGGGAGGATCAGTCGCCATTCCTTCGACAACCGGCAATGCGCCAGTCACTATCAAATCGACAGGAAACGCTGCTATCATCGTCCGGACCGACACCTGGCTCGTCACGGTGTCGGACCCTACTCAGAACCTCGCTGCTCTCACTCTCAATTTTACCCTTGGATCAGGGTCCATCCCTCCCACCTGGGGCACGGCAAGGTTCAAGGTCTTGACGGTCAACTTGCCTACAGGTGGGCTCGCTGGAAGTAGTGTGACACAGTCTTTGGTCTAAACGACAAGATTGTATATTTATTTCTGTTTAACTTTTCAACGTTTGTAACTTGTAGAACCGACTGATTTCCTTGTGGGTTGGCAGCGCTGGCCGAAAGCAAAATCGGTTTTGGCGGAATTCGTGTACATGAACCTTTCAATGAATACTTTATTGAAATATTAACAGCACTAAACCAGGGTCCAAGAAAGGGGATTTTGTTTGGGGATACCATAGGTGTGGTAGGTAGGTGGTCAATCGTCAGTTGGAATGCGAGTGAGGGACTGAGTGCATCGAGTGAGTGTGCCTGTCTACCTGTGTCCTGTCTGAAGCGTCATCTTCGCGTCTCCTCGTGCGGTAGGCTCGGATCTCCTTGTGGGCTTTCGGTGCCCTTGTGCGCGCGCGCGAGTGGTGTGTCAGTGCTACGTAGCGACCTGTGTGAGGCTGTACCCATTCTCTTCCCTCTTCTTTCTCACTCGCTTCCGCTATCCCTCTATCCATCATCTGTCCTCGCGTCCTTTCTTCGTCGTGTCTTCCCCTTAGTCCTCCTCGCCTCCGTCTTCCTCTTCTTCCATCCTGCTCGCTCGTGCGTATTCCTCGACCCTCCTATCCATCCTCTCCCACCACTCTGCTTCTCCTTCTTCATTTTCTGTGTCGTCTTCGCTTGGTATCGTTGCTTCCTAGCCTGGCTCTCCCGTTCTAGTGAACGCACCGGAATTATCTAGGCACTTGGTTAGTGCTCCGATCCCCTCCTTGGATCCAAGCATGTTGTGTGGTCGAGTTCTTCGTCCACTTCTCTCAGAATGTCTCTTTGCCTTTTCCTCGACGGGAACGGGCTGGGGGAGTAGGCGGTGATAGGACGTCGGGTGAGGAATGAACGGAGATGGGTAGGTAAATCCTGTCGAACCTTTTGATTTTCTTCTGTTCGGCGATTGCGAGCGGCCCCGATGCTTGTCAATGGTAAACCCCCAGTTGTTACTGATTCTGACTATGCGGCTCTGATATCTTCGAGACTGCGCCTCACGTTGTAACAGTTAGACCTACTCCCATGTACTAGGTGTAGTCTCTGGGTTGTAACAAACCGTATAATAACAGAGTAAGTGTAAAATGACTTGAATATACAGAATGTGAAAATCGAGCGTTCTTTCACCCCCCTTCAATAGGCTATATACTACCCTGTGTGAAGAATCGTCCGAGCTTATAAATAATTTGTTACATGGGAGATGTCGTCTCCGTTCGTGTCTACCGGCTCTCACCCGAGACCTGCTCACAATTACACTGCCGTCACCTGCAAAAACACCATATGGTCCTTCGGGTTGAAACAACAAAGTTAAATGCACACACATCAGTGCATCTTTCTGGTCGATTATTTCTTGGGCCACATGGTCAAGCTTCCATCACTGCCGTCCTCTGCCGTCACTCCTCTGCCCGACTCCTTGCCAACCATCCCTCAAATTGGTCATTGTGCGCCTCCCTCGGTCTGTCTCTCACCGGTGCCTCTAGCTTCCCCTATTGGTATCCCTTAAGTGGATCAGCACGGTCCGGGATTCTTCCTGTAACACGCACCTTATGGCTTCCTTCACGACCCCCTTCACACCCATTACAGTCAAACCAAGGGTTCTGAAGCGGTAGTCACGCGCCTATATAGGAGCCGCATTGTATGCGTACATGAATGTATAAGGGAGAAGCTCGGGTTATGCTCTTACGCATACCTTGACGCGATGAAGAGCAAGCATCTCACCCTCATCCTTTGTGCGCTCCCATGTCCCCAGTGCTCGACCGGTGTCGCCATCAACGAAACCATCACCGCAAGTGCATCTGTGTCGACGTTCACGGCTTCATCTAGCAATATCATTACATCGATCACACCTCAGTCATCATCAAGCCCGTCGCATTCCTTCGCCTCTCTAACCTCTATAGCAGTTTCGGCTACATCAAGAAGTGCATCCAACGTGTCTCTCACCAGCAGCGCTACCGAAGCTTCAAAGACGTCGGCAGCTTTGCCAGAGGCCACAAGTTCTGCAGCTCAGGAGGACATCGATACCATCCATGAGCGACGTTTGAGCTCGATTGTCGGTGCAGTTTCTGGAAGTGGTCGCGTTGAGAGTATTTTTGCTTGGTTCGCAATCATTTTAGCGTCTTTCTGCCCGCCGACTGACCATGATTGTAAACTATCGATGTTAGGCTTTCTTCACTGGGGACAGATGGGAAGTGGCCTGACAGCGAAGTAGACTACACCACTGGCTGTACTGCTCGTCGCGCAAACTGGCCGGCTCAGGAGCACTGGCAGCGTATTCGTCAGTCCTAACTGCCATTGTAGAAATGCTTATATATTCACCATGTACATACACTTTTAGTCGTGATGGCGGCAGCGTGGCACGGTGGTCTTGATGGAGCAGACCAGTATGTCAAGGATAGCGTTATAAGGGATGCTATCTCGCGAGCCATGGACTACTGGTTTTCAAGAGACTTTACCAATCTGTCTTGCCTAGCTTCAGGGGGCACTGATTCCTGCCCGTGCACAAATACTGACAACTCATTATGGTGGGCCAATCCTGATACGAATGACAAGGTCATTAAAAAATTCTCAAATCCACAGGAACACGAATTGGTTCTCCAACGTAGGCGGACAGAATAATAAACTCTAGTTCTGTTTTCTCAATGGTGTTCGCAGATAATCTTGATTCCGGATCTCGTGGGCCAAAGCTGCCTCTTACTGGACGACACTTTAGTACCAGCACATGCTGTTAGTTGTGCTAGCATGACGGCGCGTTCGTATAACACATTTGATACCGATATTCCCGGCGTTGGTTTCTTGACCGGTGCCAATACTCTTGACGTGGCCAGCATCGGCATTGATCTGGCTTTACTAACCGTCAATGCCACAATACTTGCGGATGCCTATCGAAGAATACACCTGGAACTTCTTATTCAGAATGTTCCCAAAGCTGATGGGATACGTGCTGATGGGGCATTTGGTAAATTTTTAGAGTACTCTTTAGAGAGCCGTTTTTTCTGACTGACAGGGAATTGATTAGGACAGCATGGTGGGATATTATATAATGGAAATTATGGTGAGATGGCCTCTTGACTCGCGAATCGTTCTAATTATTCTTCAACAGGCAAGGACTAGTACGCTCACTAAGTCCTTAATGATGACCCTGTATTCACAAGATATATTCGCAGCATCAACGACATACTTGCCATCGAGGTAGAAGCTGGGGGTACTCAGTTCGCTGCAAATTCTACCTCTCAGGCCGCATTCGAAACGTTGTTTGACGGAGATAGATGGATGATCTACAAGAACTCATTGACTGGGACGCTCCATTTCGACTTCGTACGCTTCTCTTCTCTCATTGCACTTGTTGAGTTGACGATATTCTTGTCAGTCTGTGTTGGGCAGATTCATCAGTTTTCCTGTCATTGATGACCAGTAAGTCTTACTAAGGATGATTCGAAGCTTCGAGGTCTGACCCACACACAGAGCCACTGGCAGTATCCAAATCAATTTGACCCAGGTTCTTGAACTTGGCGACCAATGGTCCTCAGACCCCCTGAACAACTTTGCCAAGAGCTTGTCCGGCAAGGTCAAGAATGCCAATGCAGGCAACCTCCAAGGCAATCGTATGTTCTTCACGAACGATTACATGGTATAAAACTTTTGCATCGGACGCAAGTTATCATTCTGACTTGAATTGGGCAGGTCCACCGTGGCGACAACTATGTGACCACTCTAAAAATGTTTTCAACCAGGAGCAAGAACACCGAATGTACGAATAGCCAAAACGTATGTGATCGTTGTTTTTAGTTTTGATGACCAGAATAATCAAGTTGTCTCTTCAGCCCCTTGGGTTTCATCTTGCAGATGGTGTGGTCTATACTTACCTTCGTGGTGATGAATACGAAGACATTTCAGTCGCTTGGGACTGGAACCTCATTCCTGGGACGACAGTTGATTATGGAGCAACCGCTTTGAGCTGTGATCACACGCAATTTACGGGGATTGAAACTTTCGTAGGCGGGGTTTCTGACGGTAAAAAGGGAATTGCTGCAATGAGGTACACAAACCCGTTTACGAAGTCTCTTCGTTGGCAAAAGGTCTGGTTCTTCTTGGATGACGACGTCCAACATGTCATGGTTGCGAACGTTTCTTCATCTACATCCGCTCCTGTGTACTCCGTCCTGGACCAGCGTCTTCGCACAACTTCTGTCGTGACTGACGAGGCCAGTATCGGCGGGAACAAGGTACAAACTCTCTGGCATGGAGACGTAGGATACGTATTGCCCCTGAACAGCGCAACGAACCTCATGGTTCAAGTGGGTCAGAAGAGCGGCAATTGGTCAACGATAGGAACTTCCACCCAACCTCCTGCTACCGTTGACTTATTCGCGGCTTGGATCAAGCACAACACCGTTTCTTCTCCAATCGAGTACACTGCTTTCCCCGGCACAGATCTTGACGACTTCTCGAAGAAGAGCCAGAAACTCCGCCTTCAGACGGTGCAAAACGATCCACATGTATCAGCCATCTACGACGAAATTCATCAATCGGTCATGGTCGTCTTCTGGGATGCCGTGGGAGGATCCACCACGTTCAATCCTCGAAATGGTGGACCCATTACGATCTCAACAAACGGAAACAGTGCTATCATCTACAGGATCAGTTCTGAAGAGGTGGTGGCATCAGATCCGTCGCAGACGCTCAGCACTCTTCAAGTCCAGATTATTTCGAGAAAGTCGAGGACGTTGGTATTTGCATTGCCACAAGGGGGACTAGCAGGTAGCAGTGTCTCTCAGAGACTGTAATGGGTTTACACGTATTGCAGTGATGTCTATATCCGATCGCCAATTTTCGTACTTCAAAGCGAGACAGACAAGAGAAAGCTGACAGGTTTTGGAAGCGGATTGAGTTATTTCTCACATTTAAAACGAAATGAACACCTTGTTCCAGATATCACAAATTAGAAGTACAGAGCAGAGCATAAATTCATCATATGACAATTAAGAAACATATCAGAATACTGGCTGCTCAGTGGCCGGCTGGTAGGCCTCAGCGGCGGGCGCATAAGTCTCATCTGCGGGTGCGGGTGCGGGTGCAACAGCGATGGGTTCCCTTTGCTCAGAAGAGGGCTCAGAAACGATCTTATCGACAGGAGGCTCGATGATCTGGACGGAGTCGGGGAGGGGTTGACGAGGTCCAGTCTGGCCCTCGGGATCGGATCCCTTCATGCTAGAACATCGAGGTCAGCGACATGCGGCGGAAAAGCAATTAAACAGAAAACTTACATTTTAACCTTGATACCAAGGACACCCTGCTTGAGGAGGACGTGGCGGACAGCGTAGTCAACGAAGTCGCGAGCAGGCTGACCGGAGTGCAGCATGAAACCGTCGGTGAACTTCATGGACTTGGCACGGGCAGCACGGAGCTTGCCAGAGACAACAACCTCACAACCCTTGGCACCGGACTCCATGACGAAACGGAGTACGCCATAGCAAGCACTGAGTTATGGGATCAGTTTGAAATCTATGAAGATAAGAAGCAGACGCACCGGCGGACAGCGAGACCACCAAGGAGCTTGTACCTCAAGCTCTCACACTGGGCGATAGCAGAGAGACCACGGTATTGAACCTTCTCAGCGTAAAGCTCGAGGGAGTTTTCGGGGAACTTGAAACGCTTCTGGACGAGCGCAGTGAGTTCACGGATGCGACGGCCCTTCTCGCCGAGGACTTCCTGGGTGTGGGTGGCGCGGATGATAATCTAAATTGATTATAACTGAGCTCGCCGTCGTCGACCATGATTGAGGGAGTATACTGACCTCAGTACGAGCATGAGTGACGCGAACGTCGCAGCCAGAGTAGCCCTCCTCGGCGAGTTCACGGGTGAAGAATTCATTGAGTTCGGCGCGGAAGACACCGTCGGCGACGAACTTGCGCTTTTTGGAGATTTGGGCGGACATCTTGAGGAAGGAGACTGGCTTTTTTTGCGACGGCGACGACCTTGACTCTTTGCCTTACCTATGGTTTGATCGGCTCCGGATTCTGCAGGTCACGCGCTGGCGGTGGCTGAAGAAATAGACAGTACCACCGCAGTTTGCCGAACCGTCTTCTTATATAGCCCTTCTTCTCTTCCCCCTGTCGTCATAGTCGTTGTCGTCGAAGGCCTTCTACATCAATTTTGTGAGTTTATCAGCCCCTTTCTCGTTTGTTTTTATTTTTCTATTTCCTTTTCAATGACGAGTGTTGTTATCATTCAACCTTTGGCACCTCTTAGTAGACCTGCTTCACGAGCAACGGGATTTATCTCGCGTGAATCACTGACATGAATGACTTGCTGAGATGTTTCTTCTTTTTCTTTGTTTCACCTTTCGGTTCAATTACTGACAACATTTCTCATCCAGGCCGATTGTTGATATCAACTAGTGTAGTCAATATATAATCACAATTATCCTTCTTTTATGAACAGACATATGAGCGTCATGACTCGTGTTGCAAGGCTGATTTCATAGGTGCATGACCAGTTTCCGGTGTGGCGTAACATGATTCCTCATCAAAATTGCATTTCAATCATCAATTATCCATCAATGACGAGCTTCGTTAACAAAAACCGCTGCAGCACCCATACCACTGCCAACACACATACTAGTGCACAAAAGATTTCCGCCAGTTCGTTGAAGTTCTGCGAGACCGGTCACGACTTGGCGGACGCCAGCTAAAGGAGAGATTTAGCTGAGTTATCGCCAAGCAATGGAAAATGACGTACTCATTCCGAGAGGGTGTGAGATGGCAATGGACCCGCCACTGAGGAGGTTTTATTAGAGCCATGGCAAGATACCACGAGCGACGACGTACTTTGGATTGATCTTCTCGATGGGAATCTTA